>JANRGW010045263.1:0-12228 GCA_024733675.1 Psilopsiagon aymara | reverse complement strand
ACAAAGATGTTGAACAAGACCAGTCCCAACACTGATCCCTGAGGGACACCACTCGTTACTGGTCTCCAGCTGGACATGATGCCATTTTAAAAATGGCTCCAATCCTTATACTGACCAGAAGTTTGCTTACAGAGGCAATTACAAAGGCAAAACTGCAAGTGTTGCTGGTTACATTGGCCCTCAGTGGAAAATATTAGCAGTGAAGTGTAAGAACATTGTACTCCCATGATTAAAAATCAGCAAAAACCCTACCTATTTTTATCTCCATTTCTTATATGCCTGAATTTAAGGAAATAACACTATGCTATAATATCAGTGGTAATGCCATGCATGCAAACTTACTTTTCTCCCACTTACTTTTCTCCCATCCTTTGCTATTTTTCCTACTTCAGTTTTCAGTTTGCTGCATTATATTGGCAAAGTAGTAATCCTAAATTATTTTTATTATAATCTCCAGTTCTAAGTATTTTTTAATCATGCAATACCTTGCTCCTGTTATGAAATCAGGATACTGTGGCACAAACTGTGGAATCCAGTAGATAAAGCAAAATCTACATCCTTTACTTCCTTAGAAACATTCATGGCTAAGTTTTCTTCAAAAAGCAATTAAAAGGATGCTATTTACTTATTTGGAATCAGGCTTTGGATCATGCTATAGTCTTAAGAGAAGGAGCTAGCAACAACTTGTCATTGCCCTCTATTTGGCATTGATCAGGCCGCACCTAGCACTCTGTGCATCTTTGAACTCCCAGTACAAGAGGGAGCTCCACAAACCAGAGCAGGCTCTGCTGCAAGCAGCCTGGGGCTAAGAACATGATGTGTGAAGCAAGGCTGAGACAACTCACCCTTCAGCCTGCACAGGAGCAGTCCTAGTTGCTGGATTCAAGTGTGTAATAAGGGTTAAAGAGAAGACAGAGACAGACTCTTCCAAGAGATGCACAACAGTGGGACTGTGACAAGGTGCAAATTATGGGAAACTCCAGCTAGATAAGGAAAGAAAACTCACAAGGAAGGCGATGAAGTGTGGAAACAAGATGAGAAGGCTGTGGAATATACAGCCTTGAAAATATTCAGAACTTTGCTGAATAAAACCATAAGCCAACTGATCTAGGTCTGAAGTTTGACCTTCTGCTCTGAGCAGGGTGTCAGAGTAGGTAACTGCACAGGTCCTTGACCTAAGTTATTGTATGATTCTGTGTATCTGACCCTTTTACTTTAAGTCCTCTTTGAGATTACTGTTTTGGAAAAAAAAGCTAGGGGTGACATAGGTCTTCTGTGGCGTATCGCTCCTATTGCCTTCGCTCCCCACAGTCTTCCTTCTAGAAAGCAATCACTATTAATGAAGCTGACACCCTTCATGTAAGGAACATGAATAGAGAGCACAAATGCACATGCCTGCATACACTTACTCTCTTACTGAAAATGGAAACAAGGAAAAAACAACAGATTTTTGAAAGCTAACACAAAATCCTGTCGTTTCACCAAACTCTAGCAAGAATATGAAGAACCTTGGTCATAACTGTCACCATTTTGCTTTGTCAAAACTTCAGATGAGCCTTGAGACTAAGGAGAAGTCATATCCCAAAAACGAGTAGAGAGAAAGAGTTACACAGCTCTAAAGCTGTATGAGGGATCATTGGTGGGCTGAAGTTATCTCCAAAATGTGATTTTAAGGTGTTTCAGAACTTTTTTGACATCACATCACTTTTTAACATCCTCTTTCCTTCCTCTCTCACCATTTATTGTGCACTTTCCTGTGAAAGCTGTACCTTGATTGTTTTGCATAATTGCACCAGTGTCCATGTCTGCAAAGTAGTGAATGCACAGCTCTCCAAAGAATGGATCACCTTCAGTAAGTTATGACTAGAACAGCACTGAGTTTGGGAGTCCCAGATGTAGTCAAAATCCTCCTAAGACATAAAAACCAAAGAAAAATACAACCCAGATGAAATGGCAAAATACCGGGTTGTGAAAAGATCTGTGGCATCTCAGACTAACATTTTTGTTTTCTACAGATACTCTTCTTGACACTCCAAAAGAATTTTGAGAATTCGCTGCACAATAACTATCTCCAAGGCCTAGATGGCATTCAGAGGTTTCAAAATAACCATCTCTTACGGAAGTGGTTTGCAGTTTCTCTGTCTTTATACTCTAAATATGTCCCAGTGGAAGCATAAACTCTCAGAGATCAGGAGGACCTGAGGGACCCATGCAAGGACCCATCACATCACTTGGACTTTCTCCTATTCTTTTCCAAGAAAACAAGCTCTTGAAAGATTTTCAGATTCCTAGGTGGATTCTTACATTCCAGGCACAATTCTCAGATTTCGTCCCACTCTGAAGTTATTTATCTTACCAGGCTCTCTGCTTTCCCTCCTGAATTTCCCCCACTTTTTTCAGATGAGGTTTTCCTATAAAAAAGGCTCTTTCATGCCCAGAAAAGGTTAAGGACTTACCATGCATCAGCTGCACTGTGGTAGCTTTTCATATGGATCTTCATAGCTTGCACTAAACACAGCATGACTCAGCAGAGCTCAATGCTTCTTCAGTTTACTCTTTGCTCACTGTGAGTTAAGCACATGCATGCAATTACTGATAAACTCTTAATCTTATCTGCCAGTCCTCAGAGAAGATATTGCTGACCTGCTCACTGATTAATGACTAAAGACTTGGACTGGCTTATGCACTTGCCTTGCACTGGGGAGAAAGCCAGGAAGCTGGAGTCATTGCAGTTGTTCTTGTGATCAACTGCTCGCCAGCCTGAGCAAGGTGTTCATCGCAGGGACTCCTATCAGTCATCATAATCAATCTTTTCAAGAGCAACCTGGTAACAAACAGTGATTTTGCAGATCTGATTTCTTATTGAAATTCAATGTGTTGCCATCTGCTTGCCAGATTTTTACAGCTATGCAAACACACTTTGTATTTGAAAAGCCTTCACTTACTTTTTCACCATCCTTCCACTTTAATGTACTAAAGATGACTTATGAGCATCTGGCATTTTTCCTTGGTCGAGAAGATTTAGCAAATTTATCAACAATTTCACTTTGTAGGCTTAAAAACAACTAACAAAACCCAAGCCCTTGTCTGTGTAGCTTGTGTTTAATCCAGTGCCCTCAAGGAGATTTTGACACTGACACAGGTGAAGGTGACTTTTGATTAGTGATTTCCAAAGGAGAATTAGAAAATACCTTTGAGGTCTGGGGGACCATATATTCAAAATATCTAGGAAGAAGTACTTGAAACTGTTCTGAAAGATAATGTTTTTGAACTTTTAAACACACTGGATCTCCAATGGACCTCCAACAACATATCTCCATTGACAAGAACTAGGAGATGGATGAGATAAATACAAATATGAATGCAAGTTCAGAACCCAGATTTTTTTATGCCCATGGCAAAGCTATAATTATGCTATTTTATATATAATATAGGTTTTATGTGCTATATTATCTATAATATATATTTCTATCTGCTATAGTATATATAATATAACATGGTTTAGATTATATATAATATATTGTATGTATAATTATGCTATTTATATATATTATTATAATATATAACTATTCTATTCTATGATTCTATACCTCTCTGATTAAAAGAAACTTTGCAGTAGCCAAGCACTGATATTACCTTCAACAGCCTAATGACTTCTCTAGTATTTGTCATTTCATAACAACCTCCAACAAACCACTGATGATAAAGACCCCTCTTTTTGGAAGGGAGTGATAAAACACCTGTTCTAGCAGATTAACTTTTCTATACCAAGCTACTTGTGTAAGCAAAATGAAGCTCCACTGTTGAAGTAATTTTGCTCCTGATATTTTCAGGTTGAAAAAAATAGACCATGTTAAATAATGGAAAAATTTACATAATAATTTTTTTTCCAAACCAGCCTGCCCCACTGTACTGCACGTATTCACTGGCTGTGTTTACCACCACAATAAAGAACTGTATCTCCTCCAGTGTGAATATCTAATTACATATAGGCATAAGCATGTCCTTCTATTGTATTTCTACAGAATAAAATTATCTCTATATTTTAATTAGGAAACAACAGTGTCTTCATCTAGAGAACCAGTAAGTTCTAATTGATCTTAAATTCATAAATAAACTTTGGGTAATTTTAAATTGAAAGTATTTTCTCTATGATAAAAGTCGTTGAGACTCATACTGGTGCAAGTAGCTACCAACACACAGACAATAGTTCTCACCTTTTCAGACATCACTAATTCCTGTTTACTTGTATAGGGTTATCTGAGCAGAAAGACGCAAAAAATAACCCCTTAGTGACTATGAACTGATTCATTCAATCACCAAATGGCTTGAACATACACAGAATGCCTGTACAGCAGTCCCCTTGCTTATTTGCTGCCTAAGTGTTAAATTTATGTTCTGGAAATGTACTCTCCACATGAAAAATCTGGGAAAAATCAGAAGCATGGAGTTGAAGTAGGCTAATTTTACCCTTAATTTCTGTATACTTTAATATAGCAATAAAATGAAAGCAGTCATGTAGGAAGACCCAAAGGCTATACGCCAATAAAGGCAATTAAGGTTAAATAGCAATCAGGCCAAAGTAGGTATGTCAAAGGCTTCTAGCCACTCCAAAGGGCAGAAAACATTCAGTAATGCTCCATTTGTATAAATTTTAATAACATATGCATTTTCTCTGAGGAATTTGCACAAACAAAAACTTAGCAATTAACTAAATATTCAATCAAATAAAGTGATTTCAAAAATGAAGCAAATCCTAAACATTTATTAATTACACTGTTGGAACACAAGTGCTGACAGCACATTTTACCTCCCCAAAGCAGATTCTGAAGTTAACTAATCAATAGTCGAGCAAACTTCCAGTTTGTTCCATAAATAGTAGTGCATTCACCCACTTTGCAGTGTGCAAGGAAAAAGTGACATTCCCAGAAAGTGTGGAGCTTGAAATGCTGCAACTCCTGGTAACAAGAAGTTTGAAATTCTTCCAGCTGGATGGATAACATAACCTTACATGACTTGATTTCTAGAGGTAGTAACTGGCTGGTTTCTTTTCCCCCAACAGATTCATCCAAACTTGGAGGTTTTTGCCAATTTTTCTATTGAAGAAACTGAAAAGCCAAGAACTTACTCCTTTTGGGGAAAGGAGAGGAAATATGCAAGAAATATGACTAAAGGCAGAGTGGAAATTTTAGAGACAGATGAAATTATGGCTGTATTTCCTCAGGGAAATTTCTTCAATAACAGGTAAGTAAAGAATTTCATTCTGGCCTGACTGCTGCCTAACAGCCTAAACTTTTACATTTGGACAAAATCAATGCAAAATATCACTTATTTAAATTTGATGTTATTTAAAGCCTCACAGATGGAAGCGATTCCTCAAAATATAAAGCAATTGGAAAACAAAAGCTGCTGGTTTACATCCCCAAGTGAGCATTCAGGCAGACTCACCGAAATGATGATGCTCAATTTAACCAGACTGCAGAATAAAGGGAGATGCCATTTCCACCTGAGAAAACTTATTTCCACAAGTATTTTAATTAAAAGAACCAAAATCACAGAACAGGACTCCATATGCCAGAAAGGGCCAAGTATTCCTCTGTATTGGGCAGTTAACCCCAGTAGAAGGGCCAGAGAAGAGAATTTGCTTCAGAATCCTGCCACAGAGTGAGGAGATTTGAAATTCAATCAGGTCTGGTCATCTGCAGTGAAAGGAAACCATTGGTTCTGTGGGTGTGTACACAGAGCAAAGCTTTTTGTATGTAGCTGGGAAAACACAGCACCTTCTGTATGCCTCTTTGTGATGCTGCTAATTCCTTTGCATGGTAAAGCACTGAGGTTCCTGTCAGTACATCTGAACTTCTTACTCGCTTTGTGGTTTTCCAGCTCACTTCCCACCCAGCTTGGAAACTTGCCTAGAACATACAATTAACCACTTGTTGGATAAGGAATTGGCTGGATGTTCGCACTCAAGGAGTTGTGGTCAACTGCTTAATGTCCAAGTGGAGACTGGTGACAAGCAGTGCTCCTCAGCAGTTGGTATTGGGACCAGTGCTGTTAAATGTCTTTGTTGGTGACAAGGACAGTGGGATTGAGTGCACCCTCAGCAAGCCTGCTGATGACACTGAACTGTGTGGTGTGGTTGATATGCTGCAGGCAAGGGATGCATCCAGAGGGACCTTGACATGCTTGTGAGTTGGGCCAATGCAAACCTTATGAAGTTCAACCAAGCCAAGTGCAAGGTCCTGCACATGGGCTGGGGCAATCCCAAACACAAATTCAGGCTGGGCAGAGAATGGATTGAGCTTGCTAGGAAGCTGCCTCCTTGTGGGAACAGCCAGCTCAGTGTAGAGAATAGGTTTCCAGGGCAAGAAACAGAAGGACTGAGGCAAAAATTAGCAGTGGTCAGAGCTAAGCCTCTGTGGCCAGCAGAAGGGCAGTTCAGCAGAGAGGGAGCTGATGATGCTCCTGGCAAATTCACCCTTTTCATACTCATCTTGGGCATCTTACTTCAGCCATGGTCAAATGCTCTTCTGCTAGTGCAGAGACTTTGGGATGCTCCTCTGGCTGGGAACAACAAAAATGTTCCCCCCTCAGGACATCCAAACCACACCTCTTTTGTCCTTCTCCTGAGACCCTGGGTCAAGGAGAGGTTGTTGCCCTACTGCTCTGGCCTAACAGATCCTCAAAGACAACCAAATGCTACATCCTTGCTGGACAACCCTGTGTCCATCTCCTCATGGCTGTGTGACATCCTGCTCCAGACAAAGCTGGTTTCTCTCCACATTTTGTTTGTGACTTTTTATCAGCAATTTTCCCAGCCTTTCATACCATCACTTCTGGAAAAAATAGATTGCTTTGTTCAACTTCAGTGATATTTCTGTGAACTATTTATAAATCTGTATTTGAGTATAAATGACTGTAAATAGCTGGTGCAGCAAACACAGCTGAGCCACATCTCAGGCTGAAAACAAGGGCTTTCCTCTAACCAGCAGCCTAGAGTCAGTTTTCAATTTATTTATGGTAGCATATAACCAACCCACAGCCCCCAAATGTTTTTATTTTGTTGGTATGCTAAACCATGACTGATTTGCAACACACCTCAAATTTCAGTGCAATACAGAAGGATGAGTCAATAGATGTTCATTAACACAAATAAATTAATTAGCATGAGCCTTTTTTCATTTGTATTAAAGTGGACAAGAAAGAGGAGTCAATCAAGACTGCTTTAGGAAAGGCACAGTACATTCAATTAGTTGTTACTGAACTGAAATCAGGTGTAATGCGAGCCACAAAACTTTGAAGATTCTTATTTTTTTGTGAAAAGAAGAATAATAAATGGTCATGAGGAAATCACTGCAACTGCTCTACAAAGCAGTGACTAATATTTCGCATATGAACATTCCCTTTGGCCTTTATTAATAGAAAAGTTTGGCCATCTTCAGCTCTGAGGATTTTCACCAGCAAACATGCTGAACATGCTCCAGACCAACATGATTTTAACTGTCACAGTTACAGATGGCAGGAGGGAGTGAAACAAGTCCCAGGCAGTGAAAAGACACTTCCCAAGCTGAAGGTGAGTCTCATAATAAAGCCATATGTCATCTAGCAAAAGCACATGGAGCAAAGCCACAGGGATTCAAGCAGAGCATGAAGATTTGGCCTCTTCTTTTTTTTTACCCTTCATACAATGCAAGCACCCCCACTGCCTGCTTTAGGCAGAGATCAGCTGGAAGAAGGCAGCCTGACAGCCTGAAATATCCCAGAGCTTCCCACGCCAAGCATTAGGTGATAGTTTCTTCTTTCTCAGCACAGATGTGCTGGGAATAACAGTATAAACAGCCTGCATATTTTTCCCAGCAGTATTGATCAGGAGCTTTCTACCTCTCTGCTCACATCTATGTTCCAAATGTATGTTACACGATGACCCCACAGCTGTGCTGAATTCCATAATGTTATTCTGCAATAGCTTAGGGATTTAACAGAGAACTCAATTTGATTAACCAGAGATATTCAGTATCTGACAGACAAAAAGGATGCTGAGAGCAGCAACACCTGCAATGCTGATATGGGATGGTGGTGCAGAGGCAGAGAAATTTGTTTGACACTACATGGCCACAGAGTCCACCAAGAAAAAGCCACCACAGATATTTGAGTATTACCAAAACCTGTAGGAGGCACACTGAAGAAGCAAGCCCTTCATGACTGTGGCTATTTGACCACTTTACTGTGGTTATTCGACCAAGACTAGTTTAATTAGTTAGTAGTAGCAGATAAGGAGTAAACAAGACCTTACTGTGCTCCTCCACAACCCTGCAGTAAGTTCTGCCTTCATCTTTAGTAAAACCACCTTTATAATCCTGAATTTCAGAGGTTGCTACACACAGGAATGCAAAATCCTAAACTACATTAAGATAACTTGGCCAAAAAATGTGTGATTCCTCTTGTTCCTCTCTTTTGAATCGTCTTCTCAGGAGAGCTGCAGATGTGATTGCTGCCGATGCTGAAAGTACAAAGTACTTGTTACCAAGTACAGGATGAAGTCTCAAAAAAAATGTCTGTTTATTCACAGCATATTTGGCCCTAGATGATACCATGTCCAAAGAAAGGTGAAGAAGTGGGATTCCCCGTGTGAAAATAGCCACCCTTCTTCTGTAGCCCCATATGCAATATATCCTTTAATATTTTTGAAAATACCATAACCTCCATTGGAAGTCTTAGCCAAGAAGCCTTGCTTCAGCTGTCTTCCTTTCTGCATTTGGTCTCAGGGAGCACCATTTTGGACAAAAGGAAGAGTATGTTAATATTTATCTGAGAGAAACCCGATAGACCTGATCCTTATTAATCAAAGTCAGTGAACCCACGCAGTTGAGAATGTGATTCGGTGTTTACAAACATGCATTCTGCCACTGGGTTGTTTTTGTACAGTTTTTCCTCCAGAAACTGTATTCCCATACTTCTTCATTTATTCTGCTAATGAGTTTAACTGGGTATTTAGTGACATAATTTATATAAAGAAAAATAAATGGCATTGAATTCTCAGCTTTATGTGAAAAGGAGTTGTTATACTTCAGAGAAACAAATAGAATCTGTCCACCCACAGACAGGAGAGTTCTAAACTAATTAAACAGGCTGCTTATCTCGTATTTGAAATTCAGGCTTCATCTTTCAAAGTGAGAGGGAAAGAATATTGCAGTCTATCAGCTATATATAAATATATAAGTGCTTGAGTTAATCTTTGGATGTCTCCCAGAGAAACTGAGAAAGTTCTTGTGTTGTCTACAGAATATAGAGAGTTACCAGAAGCAGTTACGAGTTGCCCTTATTCAACACAACCTTGTTCAATTTCTCTTTCAGAGATAAGACTTTTCTGAGGTCACACAGCAATTACTTATATTATCTGTACTAATCCTGGAAACTGCTTCATACTGAATTTAAATAGCAGGCTTTTTTAGATGGCAAATGCTTGATCATCTTTTTCCTAATATAAGAACCAGGAGAAGCATGGTGAAAAACAGCAAACTAAAGCCAAAGATATACATACCCAGCACTGCGTATTTAGCCAGAGTTAGGTAGAACTAAGACCACAGTTCAAAAACATGCAGAAAACATAGATTAGGAATGAAGTGAGAATTTAAATAACAATTAGGAAAAGAAAAATTTCTAAGGGAGTTGAACTTTAAGCAATCTGCAAATGGCCTTTTTTGTTCTTTTATTTCCGGGGACCTCTTTCTGTTTCCTGGTACTATGTCTATTGACAGGAATAAGTTATAGTAGATAGACTTCAGGTTTTAAAGTGGTATTAAAATTCTTGTACAGAGCTAAAACTACAGCTGTCATGAGCATGCCTTGTTTGTTCAGGTTTGAACACCAGGTTATCATCCCCCCATGGAAGCTGTTGGGAGAACTGATCATTAACACAGACGGCAGGTCTGGGGGTAATCTTGAAAACATGAATCGGGGAAAGAAATTGTAGATTTGTTCTTCAACTGCAACACACAAATTATTACCATTTTTATCAAATCCTGGCTAACACCTCAATGACTTGCAATCAAACAGTGACATTAGTTGAATGTATTGATTCATACTCTGTTTACACCAATTTCACAGCACTCTTTGGATATAGGAAATAATGGCAGGTGTCGTTTGAGGGCATGATTCAGCCACCTGCGGACTTTAACTGAGCAGAAACAGTATAAAGTAACTTACAGGCAAACCCAAAACCAGAAATTCCTTACTGAAGTGATAACAAATTATAGATAAGGAGAAAGCAGCTGCTTAGACTAGACCCATTAGCCATGATTCTAAGGTAAATAAATATATTTAAAGCTGTTAAATCTTTAACAATCAGAATGATAACAGAATGAAGGACCATCATTTTTAACAGGGAACTGTTCTGCATTGGTTACTACTGAGCTACTACACAGAACAAAATGGGATATCAGATTTTACATAATAGCTTCAGTAGCATTATAGATGTTCTTTATATGCTACGAAGATTCCAGTAGGTATTCAGGCATGCAAAATAAAAGCTATCAAAGAGAAATGTGTAGACACGCAAATGACTACAAGTAGAGGACAAGAGCAAAAGACAACACACTACAGCAGAAACAATATCCTTCTAAAGAGATATCCTGGGGGAAGATCCATTAAGTTGCAAGAATACTCAAGGATGATGTTCAAGTGCTTATTAGTGAGATGCCCATACCTGCAGCAGCATGCATCTACTTCTAGGTAGTTTGCGTGAAATTGTCATGGAGTTATGCCCACTGGGAGAAGGTGCTTCAATTAGAGGTTACATTTTTAATGTAATTAAATGCTTAATTTATTAAAAGGAATGCAAATCACATCAGTTTCTAAGTGGTGGCAGTGGCATTTAGAGCGTGCTATGCAACAGCTTGGTTTTAACTACATATGCCCTCAATAATAGCAGCTCCAAAACAGCATGTTGCTCACTGTTCTCCTGAGAACCACAGTGAGCATAAATAGTGAGAAATGGGGTCACAATATTTGTGACAGACAATTGGGATAGTCACAACAAACTGTATTTTGAGGGAGTTTGTTTGTTTGGGTGGGTTTTTTTTGTTTGTTTTGGGTGGTTTTGTTTGTTACTTTTGACATCAAGAATTTATTTAGCACAATGATTTACATTTTTTAATCTTGTTTACATAGAAGCTTTTAAGAGATTTCTTAGTATTTCAGTGTTTTACGTCATAATGGTTTTCCTTATCAAACATGCTGTTCCTCAGTAATCCTCTGGTGAGCATTCGGTTGATAGCTATAACTGCATTGCCAGACAAATTCAGAAGATTTTTTTTTGAAAGTCCCATAATGTAACAACAAAAAATTAGAGACAAAAAACCTTGCAAAACTACTGAAAATATATAATCATCTGTATTGGTGTTAAATTGGTATTCCATGTGATCTACTGTTAACAAGGCTACTGCATCACCATAGGAAGTTCTTAGACAGACATGATAAAAAATGAAAAGGCCAAGCTACACCAAAATTTCCAATATTAAAATAAGATTTACCTAAAAAAAAGGTGCCATCTATGCTCTTGGAGAATGTGAGAAGATGGGTCAATATCTTACAGGAAAAAATCTGAAACAAAAAGAAACAAGGATCAAACACTGAAACTGCACCAGGAAACTGAAACTGTCAGCCCAGGAGCTGAAGCCATGGCCCTATGGAGATTTGCAGTGATACTGGTTTGTTTCAGAGCTGGTCCCTGGTGAAGCCGTTCTCTCCTCAGATTTTCACCTCTTTTTTGCAAGTCTGAGAGTGAATCCTTCCAGGACTGAAGGTGTGTGACTCAGTGGCTTCTCACACAGAGTTCACTGAAGTAAGCTGGACCCTCTGTTTTTGTAGAGATGTTGCCTGGTGTGCTGCATTATTAAAACCAAATTCTGAGGTCTGCAAAATACAAGTAATAAGGGAACCATTCTTAATGCATTTCAATTTCCAGCATGTTTATCCTCCTGACTAACTCATTTGAGTTAATTAGATGTGTTGTGGTTTAAGCCCAGTGGTAACTCATGCAGTTGCTCTCTCACTCCCCTCTTTCCTCCCCTGCCCCTCTCTTGAAGGGACGGGGAGGAGAATCAAAAGAATGTAACTCCCACGGATTGCAATAAGAACAGTCCAGTAACTCAGGTATAACACAAACCACTGCTGCTACCACCAATAATAATAATGATAAGGGAAATAACAAGGGAAGAGAATACAACC
>JANRGW010045260.1:0-45358 GCA_024733675.1 Psilopsiagon aymara | reverse complement strand
GGAGCTGGGAGGAAGCAGAGACAGAGCACCTGACCCAAACTGACCAAAGAGGTATTCCATACCACAGCACATCATGCCTAGGATGCAGAAACGGAGAGCAGAGACCCGGAAGGGTGTTGGGGATGCATAGCTTGGTCGGGCTGGGTATACGTGGTGAGCTGTTGTATTCTCTTCCTTTGTATTTCTCTTGTCGTTATTATTACTGGTGGTAGCAGTAGTGGTTTGTGTTATATATACCTTAGTTACTAAATTGTTCTTATCTCAACCTGTGGGAGTTGCACTGTTTCAATTCGCCATGTAGCAAACTGCGTGGCTGATTTACGGCCTAAACCATGACACCATCTCAGTCCAAAAACTGCAGCTCTCGCAGATGAGAATGAGCTCCATGCTGTACAGTTGCAGACAGACATTGCAACAGTGAAACAAAACAAGATAGAACAGCATAATAAATACCCACACCACATTGGAAAAGGTAGTCCTCTATTTCCACAAGTTGAGACTTCTCACATGCTTTTGTACAAAATGGGGCTATTCCTGATAACCTAGAATTTGGAATTCCCTGTATTCTGAGGCCTGAAGGTTGTCCTGCAGTTATTAGTATCTGAATCATGTATAATTTCTCTTTAAATAATGCCACAAGCACTCACAGTGTCACAAGCCTTTCTCCTTTTCTCTTTCTTTTCTGTATGGGGAGAATTTCATTGCATTGTGCTGGATTGTTGTATTGTTAGAGAAAGGGTGGAGATTTATTCTTCCACTTGGAGTACCTAAACTCTAGATGGTCACCATTCTTAGGCTGCTTGGGGAAAAAACTCTCTTACAGTGATAAATTTTGCAAACCCAACAGAAAGGAAAAACTCAGATAAATAAGAATATATGCCAAAATATACTTACCAAAGCATTCTGCAGTAATAGAGAAATGAGGTGCTCAGAGAAAAGTGCTGCTTGCTGAGAAAAGGGCTTTGATGTTTTTGAGACATTAAAGGAGTTGTTAAAGAGCAGTTCACCTGTGGATATTGCCAAGGAGAGCTAGCAGTACTGTACTGATCATGTTTTAAAGTGGTGCTCCTTGTTAAGTATAAACAGCACAGCAGCTTTAACCAGAGTGCCCTGCTGTTTCAGCAGTAGAAAATAGCTTGAGATGAGAGTGTAAGCTTCATTTGGAGCAAAGTTCCAGCTTTTCCAGAATAAAAGAGCTTTTATTCTAACATACTTCTTTGCATGTAATGCTAGTCCGTCACCTCTTTGGAGGATCACACACTGGTCCCTGGTTGTCAACTTGATGTGCTGCTGACAGAGGATGCTGTCTGAAGAAGGGGAGGCTAACAGCAGATCATTGGTTGAGGGGGAAGCCCCTAAAAGGCACTTGAAGCTATGTTTTAATGAAAAAAATCCACAAAATAACACAGGATTTTGAAAGAAAACAGCAACTGAGTAGTCAGATTTTTCCACAGCAAAAGGGTGATTCCAAAGTAACGTCTGTGTGTGTTTAGGTTTGTAAACATCAGGTGAAGTTCTGAGAACACTCAGTTTTACCTGATGGATTTAATAAAGGAAAACAACCCAAACCAGACCATGCAAGATATAATGTATTCTCCCAAGATAAGTAACTTTCTTTTGCAGTTTGTGCTAGGGCTCAGACACAAAATTTTAACCTAATATTTATTTAAGATGAAATGCCACTAATTATGACAAAGTAATTTTCATATACTTAATATATACCTGGAGTCAATACACAGTGTCTTAATGGCCTGCCTCATGTACTCAATGAAGTTTATCAATTAAATGAAGCCTTACTGAATTCTGTGGTTAAAAGGCAAGTAACCTGGTTTATAAATCTAATCTTATATCACTGGGTAATATCTACCCCTTATTAAATTTTTGCTACTGTTAACAAAAGAAAAAAAAAGTCAGATTAAATTTGAAGTATTGCTTTAACAATATGCTTCAAGAATTTCTAGAGTGCCTGGACCTTCCCCAATTTTAATTTCCACTGTGAAGCTTCACAGAAAAAATGGAGAGAAATAATTCAGCATTATCAGAAGATGATTCATAAAGCATATGAATAAGTAAAATGTTTTTTGTGATTCTCTTCCTAAGGCTACCTATTCCTTTGGAATGGTGGGGTGAAAAATCTTGGTATAATGAGAATTTTCTAAAACAAATACATTTTAAAACTACACATGTTTTTATGTGATTTTTTTTTTTTTTAAACATATAAATACTTTCCTAAAGAAAGAATGGGCAATTATGAAAAGTTAATTTGAAATCAGTTTTCAGTAAAGTGCCTTGCTCTCCTGGCAGGTTCATGGCACCCATGTCTGAGCTCCAGATTGTCACTGAACTTCATGATTTTTTGTTACATGGGAAGTGTAGTGGTGTTCCAGATAGCTCAGACAGACACTAGGGATAACCTTTAAGAAGAAAAGGGTAACAGGATGGCAGCTGTAAGACAGTATGACTACTTCAGCTAACAATATGCACTATGAACAGCTTCAGGTTTCTTTTAATATATTATTTTTGCATTTTCTGGTCACTGTTCTTCAGTACCTGTTGTAAGGAAGGGTCTTGCTGCTGAATTTAAAGAAGGAGAATACACAGCTTCACATCCCATCAAACTGTGAGAGTCGTTTTTGCTTTTGTTCGGATTTCAGCACAACTTAGTGGGTGAAATCCAAACCCCTTTCAAGTCAGTGGGAGTTTTGTCATGGATTCAAAAAAGCAGACCTTCTTTGTGAGGATAAGCTGGAACTCCATTTTGCCAAACTCCACACGACCAAAATTCATTGTTCATTTATAGCTGCCTTGATCACAAATATGTCTTATTTTACTTTATTCTGAGTCATTCCGCTGAAGTTTCAACTTACATATTTATTGTTGATTCAGAAATACCTAACAATGACAGTCAGACTTAATGGCCAATACAGTTTAGACATTTGTCATTTTTAGGCAGATCTTTAAGAAGAGAACCATTTAACAAAGCTCACATTCTTTCTGGATAGATCTCCATGTTATTTAATCAACAGTCCTACTGCTTTGATTGTCTTTAATGCAATCAATTATTTTTATACCCTTGTCAGAGGTTTATCAGTGATCTAGACAAATCAGGAAATATGCCTTGATTTGTCTCAGTCAGGTTCCCAGGCAGGTAGGGAGCGCAGGAAAACCATACTCCATTCACTTTTCAAGAGAGTGCTTGCTCAGATGCCAGTTAATGTCAAAGCTGAATGTATAGCAGAAACTTCACAGTGCATTTTAATATACTATTCAGTTTAATTAGCACTTGGGCAATTCCTTTTGTTCTCGGTAAACAACAGTAAGATTTGACAAGGCAGAGAAGAGAGTTTATTTGTTGCTTTCATATGTCATTCAAACTAACCCATCACCATTCCCAAACTAACACTTCTTTACATGAACTTCTGCTAAATAGCGTTAGATTTTTAAGTCTAAAACTGGCAGGTTTTCCCAGGGTTGCATCTGATATCAAAATCAAGGTTTATTAACATTACAAAGAGCACTGCTGTCCTGTAGTGCCCCTTTTATCATTCTAAGCAGCTGCCTTGAGGCAATGCGTTTAACCTTGGGAAATGGGAGAGGAATTCTGGGAAGCCAGAAATCTTTGACAGCTGCAGCCTTTTACCTCATCCAAAATCTGCTCCGCGGCTTCAACTCCCACACTGAAAAAAAGAGAGATCCTTATTTGATGTTTATCTATTCTATTCATTGCACTTAAAATCGAAAGATAGGATGGCATTTATTCGGAGTGATCTTCCATTTGTGCTTCAAGCACACCAGTGATGAGAATTTTCCTTTTCTCTACTGAGACACCTATTAGATAGTGATGAGAGTGAGGGTGGAAAGGGCTGTTGGGGGAACACTGAACAAAACCCCAAACCGTTTAGCAGTGTACTGAGCTTTTAAAAATAGATCTGCAGGTTATCTTATCCCTACCCAGCTTATGTTTTATGATAAATTACACATTTCATTTTGCTATCTCATCACCTGTTGCAATAGCAAAGGAACTGTCACTGGTTCAGCTGTAAGCCCTTATTTGTCAGGGTTTAGGGCTTAGCTGTAAAAATAGAATTCATTTTGATGTTTCACATATCAATTCTCACTTCAGACACAGTCTTTTCTTTCAGAAGGTCCCAAAGTATTTCCTAAGCTGTACATGAATACGACCTTTGAAATGTAGCTAATTCCACAGTTTCTAACTGGCCCATGGCAAACTACAAAACCCCAAAGCAGTGTGGATACAAATCAACCATCAGACATTAAGCAAACAGCTACAGTTTTACATTTTGATACAGCATCTCTCAGGTAAATAAAAAGCAAGTGGTTTTGTGTTTTTTTTTTTTTTTTGCGGTCTTTTTCCCCTGAAGTTTCTGATGAAAAAGGTTAGAATAAACTATGCCATTCAGGACTGAATCCAGAACATATAATCAACAGATCATGTAAGGGAGAGAGGGAATTATGCTTTATCTTGAAGAAAATCAGGCTTCTCTACTTGCCCATGGTATATTTACATGGCACAGTATAGCGCTTTTCCTCCTTCTTAGCAGGAAATTTTCAGCAGAAGTCAGTGTTAGCGTAACTACCCTACATTTGCAGCCATTTGTAGCCTGCTACTCTGTCTGAAGTCAGGTATCTTAGTACAAAGCAAGAGTGAGATGGCAGATCAAACCCAGCATTTCAGCCCTCTAAGCTGGCGACATGCTCTGTGCTCACTCTATTCATACCTAACTCCGTCTAATGAGATTTTGCTCTTATTCAGGTGAATTGCTCAGCTGCTCCGACCAGAAGCAGCTTATTGTTTTACTTCAGCTATACGAAAATGTTTCATCCAGCCAATTCCACTTTGACACATGTTATTGGCCGCACAGTGTCTACATTCTGACAGATCACAGTGCAATTCTGACTGTCTAAAGGCCCCTTTCACTGAAGTATTTTACAGGGCAGCAAGTCTGTTTTGAAATCACACATGAAACATTGTCTTCAAAATGAAGAAAGTGTGGTACCTATTTATATGTTGGCATCTAAAACTTGAAGTTCCCAGTCAATACTCAGCCAACAAATCAATCTTTAAGTCTCTTTTAGTACTAGGATAGTACTTGTGCCCACAGGCTGTCATTTTGACTACTCTATCTATGCTCTATGCCTTCTCTGATGAAAATGAAGCAAACTACTGCAAACCAGGAAAACTGCCCAGCGTGAGCAGTACAAGAGCTTACCTTCTCTTTCCATAATATGATCCAGTCACATTTAAACATCACATTCATCTCCCCATTTCCTTTTGTGTCAGCCATTTCACTAGAAGTCCACTTGAATGGGTGATTAGTGCCACCTCTCCAATTTCCCTCTCTTTCCTAAGAACTGAGACCACTGTTCAATGAGGAGAAATTTCTTTCTGACCAGCTCAGCGTTTCTATGGACCAAGTCCCAACAGCTCCAATGTACTAAATATAAGCTGAATATTTTTGCAAGCAGCAGGTTACTCTTCAGCATCCTGGTAAATCATTCCATACTCCTTCTCTCTGTAGTTGCAGCTACCTAAGTTATGTTTTTTTTCATTACCCCTCTTAAAATCAGGTCTGGCTCATGTTTGTACATCAAAAGTGATGCATGTATGCATAAACAGTCAATATCCATAAGAATAACTTCTTAGCACTGTTGTAAAAGTGTATCACTGATTTATATACCATCAGTGCATTATAATAAATATTTTACTATTTTATATATATACTCATATAGCATATAAACAAAACATATTTAAGGAAAGCTGAGGCTATGAAATCAAACATTTGGAAGTTGTTTCTCTGCTTCTTTCAGCTGTCCTTTCAGCCTCAGTTCAGGCCTTTTTATGGTATTATACACCTTTTACTTATACCATTTTAAAGTACTTATTGCTCATTCACACGAGGGGTCTCAGGGTCTCCTTCAGAATACATATTCCTTTTGTAGCAGATACATAAGGCACAGCCACCACTGCAGAGAGGATAACTGCAGCTTGAGGAAGTGGGTCAAGTTTATATCGATTAGCCTGATAACCACAAGTATAACTTTGTTTCCTGCTGTATACACTGGGCCTCAGCATGCTGCATTGGGACCTATACGAGTATCTGCTGCTTTGTCACGGTTTGAAGCATTTTGTTCTGAACAGTCATTGCTAGGAGAAGGATAAGCGATGCAGCTGCCCATGCCAGCAGCTTTCCTGTTAGCATTTTTTAAGAAAGTAAATCACTGTAGGAGCTTCAATTAAGAATGTCCTTTAACTTTCTTAGATTTAATTTTGGTAAGTCTGATGTCCTGTTGCTTAGCGCTCACCACCTTCTCAGAAATGCTTCTCACATTGCCATCTCAGTTGGTGGCACTTGTCTGCTTGGTCGACCACCTAGACGTACTATTCAATGAGCTTTCAGCCTGACATTTGACACATTATCAAGCTATCTTATTACCACTTTACGAATGTGACCAGATTAAAGTGTGTGCTCTCACATGCAGATGCCAAGATTCTTGTTCGTGCTGTCATTACGTCCAGACCTGAGCACTGCAATTCACTTTTCTCTTTCTTAAGGAGCAAAGCTTACTATGTCACATCCTTCCACACCTGCTTTCTACAGAGATTTATTTCTATCTGCTGTTTGATCCCCCATATAGTCCAGAATTATGAGTTACATGAGACTGGAATATTGTGAAATAATTGAACATGTAACACTGCGGTACAGGCCAATTTATTTTTATCTTTTTTTAATTTCTTTTGTCTTTGAAATTTTACATATACATTTTGCACATAGAATGAGCCAAATGCAACCTTATTTTAAATCTATTATGTCAACAGCATTTTTCTAAGACTTAGGATGAAATGAATGTTTTTATCATATAAGCATTTCATATATAGTTTACATGCTTTAGTGATAGAAGTAGTCTCTTAGGATTAAGCACTTCATTATCATAGCCTCTTATTAATAAAATAAATTGAAAATCTTTAAAGTAAATGAAACTTTCACACTACTCCCTAAATTTTAAGCAGATTGCATATATGGCTCCTGAATTTAGAGAAAATTTTCAGTTTGAGGAAAAGTAACTCATTCTGTTGCCTCCAACCTTACTCTCCTCTGATGCTAGAAGTAAGATTCCACTGTTTTAGTTCCTCGGCAAATTATTTCTCTGACTAATTTCTTACTTGGAAGATACTGAGCTTACATTTTCCTTTGTTAAATCCCACCTCATTAATCCTAGTTATATATCTGGTGACAGTGAAAAACAATTGCTTCCCTTTTTTGAAGTTCACAGCTATGTAATACTAGAAGATAATTAGTATATCCCCCTTAGTCACTCTGTGACTAAACAATGCATATTTAGTACTCATAATCTTCCCTTGTTAATACCCTTACAGCTTCTGCTACTCATCTTCAAAACCTCTCAAAGTCGTTCGCAGCCTCCTAGCACTAGGAAGCAGGAATTAAAGTCATTTTTCTAAAAGCAAGATTTACTAGTGCTGTGGATAAAACACAAGCTGTTTTGCTTCAGTTGGACACACATTGCATCTCATAAAACTGGATTTGGGTGTCTCCACTAGCAGAACTGGATCCCAACATTGCAGAAGTTGATAAAATGTTCTTGAAATCTGTTTCAATTTAACATTCCTCCTTGCTGTCTTCAATATAGAGTCTGTCAACCTGGACAAAATTTATTCTCCCAGGAAGATCTTTTGCTTTGGGAAGCTCTTCATCCTCTAGATCACTGTCACAAAGTAAAAAACCACTCTCCTGAGTAAGGGCAGATTTTTCTTGAGAAAGAGAAATACTGAACATCAAAGCAAGGTTTTAATAGTTATTTTTAGGAGTGATGGGGAGGGGAAATGAAGCTCATTCATCTTTGTTTTTTAAGAGTAAGTACACTGGCAATAGGAGCCTTATACGTATTAATTTTTAAGCACTAGATTAGGTAGAAGGAAGTTAGTCTAGGTAGTCTGTAATTCACTGAAAACAGAATACTGGACAGTGCTGCCATGTTCTGTTATTTGAAAGATTTTATTTATTTCAGAATTTATCTGTAGTCTGCTATATGTTGGTATGAGCTGGACTAATGTATTGAAAAGTGACTGGACTGCTGGGCTCAAAGGATTATAATCATTTGTAGATGGTACTAAATTGTAGGAGCTGGCTGGCATGTGAAACATCAGACTTTGAATTTAGACCAACCTTAAGAAAACTGAGGATGAAGCCAACAGAAACCTCATGAAGTTCAAGATTGTGAACCTTCAAAATCATCTGATTTTGCATCCTGTTCATTAGAGTCTGAGAATCGACTGCGTGAGGATCAACCCTGCTAAAAGGACTGGGGTCACAGAGCCAGACCAAATGCAAACCAGCAGTGTGCTCTCACTGCAGATCAGACAAACAGCACACAAGGGTGTACCAGCAGGAGCATGGCCAGCAGAACAAGGGAAGTTATTATTTGCTTCTACTTGGCAGTGGTAAAACCACACCTGGAACACTGAGGCCAGTTGTGGAAGGATGGATTTTGGAAGGCTGCCCAGTTCAAAGATGATGTTGAGAAAGTGGGAAGAAACACAAAGAGAATTACCAAAATTACCTCTGACATATGACCCATAAGGAGAGACTAAGGCAGCTGTGCTCATTTAGTCTGGTGAAGAGGCAGCTAAAGGGCAATCTAACAGCAGCCTACAACTATTTTGAAGGAAATTACAAAGACAACAGAGCCAACCTCAGTAGAGTCAGATGTTAAAACAAGGGGCAAGAGCCGCAGACTGCAGCCTGGAAGGCTCCAGCTGGAGATTAGGAGAAATTTCTTCCCTTTGAGTGTATTGCAGCACTGGAATAAGTTATCCAGAGATAAAGGGGAGTTATAATCTGTGGAGGCTTTCAAGGCTTGGCCAGAAAAACCTGCAGCTGTCCTGACCCACATTAGCAGTAGCCCTTCTCCAGGCAGGAGGTTGGAACAGATAACCTCCAGAAATCTCTCCTAGTGCACATTTTTTGTGATTCAGAGACTCTGTTTTGCTCAGACTATGTTAGACTTATTGGGAAGCTCCTTTAATGTTTCCTTTCATGGCTTTATACAAGGGAAAGACTAAAATCACAACAAAAGAACTCTGCCAGAGAAAACTGAACTGCTGTGGCAGCTCAAGCAGTGGCCAGATGTGTCTGTTTCAGCTAGAGCTAACCCCAGTCATCATCGTCTCCTGCTGCTCATCACCTTCATCTACCACCTATATTCTTCACTCTCCACCTTGGAAAATGTCACCCTTCACACTGGATGGCTCAAATATATAAAGAGTTTCCCTAACCTACTTGTGCAGAAATAAGCCAGATTGAAAATCTTGTTGTGTTGTTAATTGCCTAGATAATTTTCACAGGACTGGGCAAGTAAGCAACCACACATAGAGTTGCAGAGGGAATATAACCTCTGTAGAAAAAGGGAAAACAGTAGTGAGCAGTCAGATGCAGTAACTACTTAACCACACTAAACTGAAGTGAGAGCACCAGCTCCAACTACATGCACAGATCTCTACCAAGGAATCCATCAGCAGGACATAACGCTTATTTTAAAAAATATGATGCAGTTGTGAAGCCATTTTACCATGTGAAGCAGCACAAACAGCTTTCTGTACTTTCCATAACCTCTCTTATAGATCAAGAATTTCAAATGCATAAGGTACAAAAGGAATAAAAGAGGTAATATATATAATTCATAAGACGTGTAAATTATTTCTGCTCATTTCCAGATTAAATAGTGTGTGGGTATTTGCATGTGTAAGGAGGGAAATTCATGACCCTTAGGAAGAGAGGTAACAAAGGAACCTAAAACAAAGAAGAGTTTATAAAGTAGGAATGGGAATCAGTGATCCAAAAAGTAGGACTGCTGGTCCTGTTCAGACATCTACTTTCTATGCACATAGGAGCCATGAGCATTATAGGAGTCCTCTGCTGAGTCTTAAATTTTATGCCTGTTGTCAGCTCTGCTGACAGAACTGCTGCCTCAAAAGCAGCCTACACAAGTCCAAGAGGAAGATTTGCCTTGAAGGTTTTATTACTCATGTGCAGTAGGGGCCATCTCAGGATCCTTGTTTCTATTTGTACAGAAAAGTCTGTAGCATGAGCACAGTACAAATGTCAAGGTAATAAACCCAGTGATGTAGATATCCTCATTTACTGATGAAGTCACCATGTTTTCATAGTTTTTCAAGAAATAGAATGACAAAAGCATGTGGGTCTTATCTGGTGTGAAGAGTAAACTATGCAGGAAGGGGAGAGGTATTTGTCTACAGTCAAGGTACAGCATGTTGCCATTAGGTGAATCAAAGTTTACCAAAGATACTTATTCCAGAACAGAGAACTGGGAACATGGCAATTCTGATGGGAATGCTTATTCATAATAAAAGCTATAACCTGAATTGTGCTGCGGCCAGAAAGGTAGCCTTATGGAGAAAGCAAGCCTTGGCAACTGTGGGTTACTAGACAGAGACGTCTGTTTTGGCAAAGAACTGTTTAGGAGTAAAATTCTAGATTTGCTCATGGAAAACCTAAGAAGCTTTCTGGATCCATTTCCTCCTACAAGGTACAGTACAGATTTTTCGAAACAGGGAGATCATGAAAACAAGCAGAAGGAAGAAAATAGGCTAGATTATTTGGGGATTTTCTGGCATAAGTGCAAGGTGGGTAAGAGAAGTATATTCTGATAGCCTACTGAAAGCAGAAAGAACTCCATGGCATTTACATGCCTCTTTCCACTTCAAACACTCAACAATAATGGATGAGTGCTCCTTTCATGAGAACTTCCCACTGGATTGAGTAGCACTGCCAAAGCTTCTGGTCCACTGCCAGTGAGGATATAGCCAGGTTTCTTTTTTTTTGCTCTGCTAGAAGGATCTGTAATACAGCCAATTCAGTGTGTTATACCACAGGGGTTACAACACTGGTAGTACATGTACAATTCTTGTAGATCTCTCAGGAGATGGTAAAGTTTCAGAGATAAATCTCTGGAACCAGGCAGAAATTCAGACTTTAAGAAGACAGCAAGGAATTAAAACACTCCAGGGAAGCAGACTGCTGGAGTCTCCTAACAGTAAAGACCCAAAGAGCAAAGGTATTGAATCCAGCACGTTGTCTCAGAATCCTGATGTACTGACATATTTCATCAAAAGGCATTTCTTTTACAATGAAGGTGGTAAAACCCTGGCACAGGTTGCCCAGAGAGGTGCTGGATGCACCATCCCTGGAGACATTCCAGGCCAGGCTGGATGTGGCTCTGGGCAACCTATCTAGTTGAAGACGTCCCTGTTCATTGCAGGGGTTGGACTGGATGACCTTTGAAAGTCCCATCCAGTCCAAACTATTCTATGATCCTATGAGATAGAGAGGCTGTGACTATTTATAAGGCAGAGGCAGCAGCCACTAAGAAGATCTGTATATGCCTTTGGCCACAGGACAGAATTCCAAGTTAGGCTAACTGAAATGCTCTTCTCCCAATATAGATTGAGTATAAACAGAGAAAATTGAGCTTTTCGGCTGTATTTTCACTTTCCAAGTACTTTCTCAGATTCACTTTCTTATCATCTGTCAGGAATCCAATGCATTCTTTATCTAGCTTAGATAAAGAATAACATCTTCCAGGACATGTTAGCATTTGCAGGATTTTAATTCTTCCTAATTGGCCCAACTGATTCTGTTCCATTGTTTCTTGTGGCTCTAGTGGTTTAAATTAAATGACTGCATCTATTGTACTAAAAGAGTTTCTGTTTCTCCCTTCTTTCTTTCAAACTCCAAACCTGAGTTTATTCTTCTGCTGCTTTGTCACTCCTCTGTACCTTTAGCTCTCTTCTCTCCATATCTTTTCTTTTCCACTGCCAGTTTTCCCAACTTGAAAACCACAGTCAGGTGTCACTGCAGCAAGATCACTCTGGTGTAACTCATTGTTCTTGTCATTTGACCTGGGTATCACATTTCATGTTTTCTTCCTTTTGAGGTTCAGAAACTTAGTTATAATAAAGATCTAACTGTCTAGTATTGTATGATACTGTGTTTAGGAACATAAGGCTGTCCCTACGCTCTGCCAGTTCTCCTCAGAATCTATGATACATGCTATTTCTTTTAGTATCTCATTACATGTGTCATCGATATCTTGTTTGGCCTAAAGCCACATGGCAGCCTGACAAGACTGTGCTGCAGTTTGGCAGTTTCTGTACAGGGCACAGCTGTCAGCATCTCTTATCCTCCATTTCGGAAATCAGCTGGTACTGGCAAGAGATCATAAGCTAAGACTAAGCAGTAACTGTGCATCCTTTTTAGTAAAGCAGAAATTGAAAAATCATTCTGGAGATCGTTTTCTGTCCCAGTCTTTTTGGCAGTCTTTTTTTACTGATGGTAAATCTGCTAGTAACTTCTTCTGTGTTTCAGCACTTCATATAGAATGGGTTTTCCCATCCTCCTTCTACTACTTGTTGCAAAGGCACAGCACAATGCTAGAGAAAATACAAAGGGAAGGCTTCTCATTACATATTTGAGCATATGCTCTGCCCGTTAAGAACATATACTCCAGCTGCTTCTGCAAGCCACTCTCAGGAACACAGGGAATTAGGTTACTGAAAGAGAAATTGAAGGCTGTCTTCATGCTGACTAATGTCTCACTTTATTATTTTATGTCAGAAACTGTGAGGATCACATGATGTAAAATATAATATCAAAGGATGGAGGACAAGGACAAAAGGACAGAAATAAGCAGCAGGGAAGAGAAAAAGAAAAAATCGAAACAAACCCATAGCAAAGCAAAATAAAAGAAAGGAAAATTGGGAGAAATAATTTTCAGAGAAGAATGAACAATACCACACCTAGCTCCTTCCAGAACACCATGTTGATTTTGCAGATGATATTTTTACCTTTGTTATTTGGTACACAGAAACAGGAGAACCAAAGTGGTAGCTCAGGTAAAGAGGAAATATGACTGTCATGCAGGTGAAGGAGATAAATTGAAGAAAGAGAAAGTGAGGAACAGTGGAATTTTTAGGGGTGGGGTACCTGTGGCTGAAACTGCAATTGCATTTGCCCTAGAGAAGCAGACACACTGGAAAGAGTCCTTGATGATAAGTCAGACCAAGATCATCTATGCGAAAGTGATGTTAATGAAAATAAATAAGAGTACTGAGGAAGTCTGGGGCAGGGGGAGAACACAGAAAGGACACAGAGGAAGGCCACAAGTGGTGGCTGCCAGACTTAGAGATGTAATGTTGGTACAATTAGGACCCTTCTACAATAGAATTACTCACACAAATTATTGCTCATCAGTACCAGTGAGGAAATTGCAATCTGGCCCATTACTGTGAAGCACAGGTGGCACATTTGAGTGCCTCTTGCCCTACTAGCGACCTCCTCTAAGGGAAACCTTACACACTGAAGTACGGGGGAATTCAATTACACAGTGCCTTGCTAGTGGGATGCACTTAAATTCCCATGTCACCTGGAGCCAAAATTGACACCAGTGGTCAAAAAGAAAACTTTTAATATCTATCTTCTTTATTCTATGAAATAGGGATTTACACATGTGAACTTCTAATAAGGCTTATCTTCTCCAATATGATTTTATCTCATATCTTTGCTTGTGAGCTGCTGCCTCCTTTTCTCTTACTTTTTACCCTGTGTTTTGTTCAGAAGCCTTGTCTGCAAACTGCAGGACACCTGTGAAAGGAAGGAAAAAGAAAGGACTAAATCAAGGGCAGAGTAACAAATCCATATGGTAAATGATCTGCTTCTAATGCCTGGCAGGAGCACTGTGGATCACAGATGTGAGGACTTAGCTGGAAGAGCTGGTTCTGCCTGGAGTTATCTTCCTTTGCTGAAGCCATGAAAAAAGATGTTCCAGAGTGGATACATGACCAGCATATGTACAGGCAGCCGAGACGCATGTGAATTGATTGCTTTTCAATGCTGTGCTTCACAAAAAATCAAGATGTTACTTTCTGAAAGCTGCTGACTCTGTTAGAATCTCCTGGTAAGTTTTTCCCATGAGACAAATTAGAGCAGGAGAAATCATAGCTGGATGACTTTCAGGAGTTCTGTTGTTTCGTTAAGTCTTTACAACAAAAAAATCACAAAAGACAAGAGTTAAGACCACCCATTCTAAATGCTTGATTTAGCTGGCAAGGTTTTCAGCCTGACCTACCAAATCCATGTTTACCTTTACAATAACTTTGGACCTCTTAGTATTTACTGACAAGCGTAGATGCTCTCTCACACACACCAATGCAGAAAATACACACTGTCCTGGTTTTGGCTGGGGTAGAGTTATTTTTCTTCCTAGTAGCTGGTGCAGTGCTGTGTTTTGGCTTTAATCTGAAAACAATGCTGATAGCACATTGATGTTTTAGTTGTTGCTAAGTAATGCTTACCCCAATTAAGGACTTTTCAGTCTCTCATGCTCTGCCAGTGAGGAGGGGCATAAGAAGCTGGGAAGGAGCACAGTCAGGACACATAACCCCAATTAGTCAAAGGGATATTCCATACCACAGCACATCATAGCCAGTATATAAAGTGGAGGGAGCTGGTTCAAGAGGAGGATTGCTGCTCAGGGATAAGCTGGGCATTGGTCAGCAGGTGGTGAGCAGTTGCACTGTTCACCTCTTATCTTTCTTGTATTTTATTCCTCTGTATTTTTTCATTATTATTAGCATCTTTCTTGTTATCTTGATTATATTTATTTATATTATTAAATTATTCTTATCTCAACCCAATGGTTAAACCGCGACACATGCTAACTGCAGATGTGCAAATGCTCAGGGCCTTTCAGACTTTAGTTTGTGAAAATCAGTGCCAAAAGGTCAGAACTACAAAAGTGTTAAAACAAACCAGGCCCTCTCAGCATAGAGTTCATGTGATCTCAGAATAAAAAAGGACAAAGACTTTCTGCTTAAGTGAAAACAAACGACACAGGAAAACCCAAGAGCAGATTCTGAAGAACTGGTATGAACTAGCAGTACCTTGTGGGAGCCAGGGGTAGCAAGTAGAAGGAGCATGATCACACATTCAATCTACATCTCAAAAAGCCTGTGTATGCCCAGATCTCTTTCAAAAAGATGTATTTTTATCACTTTGATATTTCACTTGCAATGAGGGGAAGAACTTCAAAATGATTATAAATCAGGTTGGATTTGGGAAAGAACATTAAAGTCTGAGATCATAACTGAGCTTTTTTAACTCACAGAACTCTCTCTCAGCCTTAATTTTGCAAGATACTTAAGCAGGGGCCTAATGGTAATCACCAGCTGAAATCGGTGGGACTACTAGTATGGTTACAATTATTATGAATGCTTAAGCACCTTGCATAAATTGAGACCTATTATTCTCATTTCATATTGGGAACCCATCAGGAGATGAGTTTCTTGTGGCATTCTGCAACTCCTACTTCCCAACTGTTACAATATATACTTGCAAGTTCACAGATTCAAAAATACATTAGTCTTTGTAGCTGCAACAAAAACTAAGATGGAGCTTTAAAGTCTGTTACTTGTCAATAGGATTATTATTTGCCTTAGCAGACAATTTGTAAAAGTATTTCCACTTCTTATAATGAAAGTAGTGCTTATAACTTACTGAATATAAGAAGCTGTTTCTTCAATTAATGGCAAATCCTAGGTATTTTTCACTGCTTCCATTATGATATCCAGCGCTGTGATAGGCAAAGTTTTTATCATTTCTACTACCTTTAAGCACACTATCTGCCCTGACAAGCAGAACAGCCGTGGGTCAATCCTGCCACTACCCTTACTTGACATTTCTGTAGAACAATCAAGCGATACTCTGAAAGTGACTGACAATGTGTCTTTGACAGGCCACTCATGGTGTTTGTTTGTTCGTTTTATCCAACTCTGTGCCATTTCAATGAAGACTAGACATCAGGGTCTGACTAATAAATAAATAAAATGGAAAACACCAGGAAAAACTAAATGAATCAATGCCTAATGGAAATAATGTGTTTTAAAGAACCTCTGCATAATACTGTCATTCATCCATCCTGGATGATGCAGGTAAAGCAGCAATTGGTACTAGTTCATTCTGGGCATCATATTGCCTTTGTAGTGTCAAAAAACATCAGAACAAAATTCTTCATCTTCAGCCAGCAGAAAGGCTCTTCTTAATCTTTTTAGCTGATGGCCTGGCTTGTCTTTTTTCCAGGCTGATACACTCTGATTCAGTCTATTTGGGTCTAATCCAAAGTTCTTAGGGAAACTGCAGATAAAAACTGTTCAGTGGGCTATTTCTGATACAGCAAGAGTGAAAGACAGTATAATGTTCCAGATCTCCCCATCTGCCAATGTCTCCCCATTCTCTAAACTGACTTCAAAGTTCTGTCCCTCTACTGAAGCAGGCAATGACTGAAAAGACTGGTACTTATTAAAAGATTGCAATGTTTGTCAGGAGCTGTGTGGTTGGAGGAGCATGGCCATAAATATGCAGAGTTAAAAGAACAGCCTTCTAAGTCTCTCAAACTAAAGGAAGCAGGCAATATATTCCTGAACACAGGTCTAGAGCAGAAAGACCATTTTTAAAATTCACCTCATATCTACTATTTACAGAAAGTGTGGAGATGACTGCAGGTGAATCTAAGTCTTTTTTTTCTGTCCACCCTGGATAACACAGTCTTCCATTCAGGACTGAAAGTTCACATTCACAGTAGTATGTATGAACTAGACCATCACACTTACTATTCTCCAGCCAGCTTCCTGGCACCTATATTCCTTTGCAGTCCCTGACTTCTGGAATTGGTAGGGCTGCTTTGGGTTTTTCAAGAGAAGGTACTTTGAAGGTTGCCCCAATTTCTTCAGGCAGCAACTCATACTTGATGTCATTCCATCACCAGTACATGTTGTGGTGTAGCATGCTTGTTGGGCTTGTTGTGTGTCTCCTAAGCTGGGAGAGAATGCGACCAGAAACAGAGAAAGTGCAGTAGACAGGCATCTCTAATGCCTTTATATACAGCCTCAGCTATGCAAGGGGAATTCTTACCTTGAGGCTTAATAGCAGCAAAGGGAACAGCAGAACTGAAAATCTGTCTCCTGTTGTAAAGTCAGCAAAGCCTAGGCAAAGAAAAAAGCTGTGTTTCACACTGTGGTTGTTTCTATTACAGCAGAGTATTCAAATTCATTGTGAATTTAAATGATTAGTATACACTGCATCTCCAGGTATCTCCACCAAATCCTACAACAGGAAAATACATCCAACTGTTTCTGCTCTGCCAAAGTTAACTATTATTACAGCACAGAGATATCATATTAATTTTGTTCCGATGAAATTGGCCGGCATATGTGTTTCTGTGAGCCAGGCAACAGATCATTACTGAAATAGCAAAACAAACCTGTTCACCATTCTTGTTCCAGCACATTGCATTTAGATTTTAAGATCATAACTGTTGGATACCTCTCCTGCAATGATGTACAAGACCCACTCTGCCAGAAGCTATATTCTTTCATAAAATGATTTTGCTGTATCTTCTTTTTCCAGACCCATCTCAATTTAACAAAATTTAACAGTCCTGCAGACAATGCCAAATATCCTTCATTCATAATTAAGGTGAAGGCAAGTGGTACAAATCTCTAATTATCTTTTATGTCATATTTATTTTCTACTGAATTATTAAGTAATGATTTATAACCCAAATTCCATATGTGTACCTGCTAATTCAGGGGGAAAAATACCACATCTTCATACTTATTCAGCTAATGGGCATCACTAATTGAAAAAATGTTCTTTGCACATATCACTAACTTTCCAATCATTTACTTGCAGAGAAGTTTGAAAACTAAACAAAAAAAAAAAAAGAGTAGAAAAAAAGAGCTGGCACAGTGCTATGCTGAGTTCTCCCTCTCTGTGCAGGCAGCAGGCAGAAATCAGTGACAGAAATATCCTGTTGCCTCATATTAGTTACTGCCGAAGTAGGAGGCTGTCAAGAACAACAGCTGAAGTTTGAAACTGGAGTTCATACCCCATACACTCTTTAACACTCACTGTGCTTCCTGCAGGCAGGCTGTTTTCATGGCATATCTTGATGATCTCACACTGAAATACACTAAACTCTTAGACCACAATTTCAATAAACCTTTTAATCAAAGCTACAAAAAATGTGTCTGAACCTGAAATTGTCTCTGGATGCTTTCACTGAGTTTTTCCTGCAAAAGGGGTTTCCCTCTCAGAACTAAGGCCGCCTCCTGTGCTGGATAAGACTCCTTGCAAGAATTCTTGCTGTATCCTGAGTCATTGCTTTTGTATAAGGACTGGTGCTTTGATAGTGGCAAAGAAAATCCCTGAGCATCATTAAATCAGGAAAAGCAGAATTAGAGACTACCCACTGCCAGAGTTGCAATATCGAACTCTAAAACCTTTCTTTCCTACTTCCCCCCCCCCCCCCATTTCTATTGTTTTCTTCCTAGGCCCAGGTAACTTGTCTTCCCAGCGCAGGTTTTGCTGTGTGCATTGTGAAGGCAGAAAGCTTGGCTCTCTCTGAAATGTAGTTTTGCATGCTGTAGTGGTTTAAGCCCAGACATAACTCAGAACCACGCAGCCTCTTGCTCACTCCCCACCTTTCCTCCCCACCCACTCCCAGTCGGATGGGGAGGAGAATTGAAAGAATGTAACTGCCATGGGTTCAGATAAGAACAATCCAGTAACTAAGATATAACACAAACCATTGCTGCTACCACCAATAATATTAATGATAAGGGAAATGGGAAGAGAATACAACCACTCAGCGCCTCTCAACCAATATCCAGCCTGACCGAGCAGAGATCTAGCCCTTCCAGGTATCTGCCCCCAGTTTACATACTGGGCATGACATGCTGCGGTATGGAATACCTCTTTGGTCAGTTTGGGTCAGGTGTCCTGTCTCTGATTCCTCCCGGCTTCCCCTCCTTCCTGACAGAAGGCTCAGAAAGTCCTTGGTCAGACCAAACATTACTTAGCAGCAACTGAAAACGTTGGTGTTATCAGAGTGGTTCCCAGGCCGAAAGTGAAAAAGGCAACCCTGCACCAGCTACATAGAAGGAGAAAAATGACTGCTACTGCTGAACCCAGGACATACACATATTATATGCCCTAAAAATCAATTGTTTGGGTGGAAATGGACACATATTTTGACATGCTGGCAAGAAGAGAGGTCTGAGAATCTAGAAATATTCTGCCTTTCTTCTTCTGAAGTCTTATAATCTTTGTGGAGCATATCTGTAAGTTTTGACCTATTGCAGCTGGCAATACTGAGAATCAGTCCCAGGCAGCCTGCCTACTTTCTTCCCCACTCCCTGGAGCATCCGGTAGCCATGAGGCTGCTTTGCATGCATACACCACTCTGCACTTACCCGTAGCATCTGACAACACATGCTCTTCACAAAGCAGCTGTGAAGAGAGCCAAAAGGATTGTTGCCTTCCAGTTCCCCTGAGTCATTTTGGTCTGTTCTCAGGAAATCTCCTACAGCTGGTACAAGGCCAATCTGTCCACCACTGGAGTAGAGAAGCAAACCAGAAATCTGTCCCATAGCACACACACAGTTGCATATATACACACCATGACTTTGACTTAAAGCTGTTAACCAGGTGCTTTCCTCCCTTCTATGTTTATTTTTCATAATGCATTTTGCTGTCACATATGCATGCCTAACCTTGGCCTCACAGCCAGCATGGATTTTGTGCTGTATGATGTGATTATGACCTAAATGAAGCCTGCAAACACATTCTGGGCTTTAAAGATAAAAATAGTGGAGCTGGTATTGCTTTGCCAACCCCTTTGTTAATAATAGAAAAAGACTATTTAGTACATAATATTTTTCTGGCCCAGAACTTTTTAATAATTTAAATTCCAATTGTTAACACTTTGCAAGTGACTCAGAATAATTTTCATAAAGGAAAAGAACTAAAGCTTTTAACTGTATTTAAAGAAGAGGATTAATCAGTTCATAAAGTGATATACATTAACCTCAATGTCTGCTTCAGGAGTCTAACCTCTAAAGTTGGTACAAAGGTAACCCGAATCCCCCCTGTGAGAACTATTCATATCCATTAATTGTTGCAATACAAGATACTGTAGGTTTGAGCCGGTTGGCAGTTCCTCAGTATCTGAAAGGTACTCTCAGAAGAGTGGAGGACACCACTGGGACTCATTTAACTCTGACTTTCACATCCATTTTGCTGTGCTGTGAAGAGCAAAGACAAAATCAATGTCCATCAGTGATTATTCAAGGTAAAATATCTAGTGATATTGAATGCCAATAGTAGTAGTAAGCAGTAAACTTACTCAAGGATTGTGGAGTTGACAAAGTGATTTATTCCAGTTTCACCTGATTTTCAATGAGGCATATGAGTTTAGAAAAATATAACAATTACAGTTCAAATACTGGATTGTCAGTCCTGGAAAGTTAGATTTTAAATTTTAAAAAATAATAATAAAAAGACACGTAGTGTGTATATAAGCTTCTTCTGGTCCACAGTTCAGGGAAGTTTTGAATTATATCAGGGCGCGCTAAATCTCTGCAAAGATTAGGGGTCTAGGGAGTTAGCCTTTGTAACACTGTATTAATTTTGGCATTGGATCAGTTTGTAGCCTCTGTGCTCAGAGCATAGGGGAAGAAAAGCAACTTACGTGACAGCTCTCCAGCACCAGCCCTGTTCACTCTCTCACCAAGTAAACTGTGTGTGAAAACTTCATTCGGTTAAAGGGAGTTCATCAGATTTCATCATATAGCTGAAAACTTTGTAAATATAGCAACTAGGAACTGAATGAGCATTGACAGTTAAGAAGAATTCCAAAATTCTCTCTTGAGATTATCATAAAACCATTTTTCTTTCTAAACTGAAATTTTGCTATTATTATTCCAATACCACTGGTTATTCATCAGAGCAATAAAATCACAGTATTTATCCTAACAAAAAGATAACTGATAGCCCAGTTCTCCTCATGTAAACCACTGGCATAGATTCAGGTCCAGATCCATTATGCTTAAAAGACTTCATTAGTCTTGAATTTCAAAGGACATTATTTTCTTTTATTCCTCCCAATAAAATTTTTTAAAAAAAATAAATATCACAACTCAATAAGAAAAAAAAAAAAAAACAAACAAACAGCAACAACCAACCAAATACAGATGATGATGACTTAGCCATGCTTAGCCATGGAAAATAATTTATCTTTTAGGGAAGGCTGGCAGCTTTCAGGCATAAATTAATATCAGGAAATCAAACACACTACAGAGAGTTTTTAGGAAGATGTTTAACAAGCCCTCATTAGGAATGACCATATTTTGGAATATCATCAATGCAGGAGAATTAAATCACCCAGTTTTGATTGTCTGTAGTCAAACACCAGCAAAGATGCTGAGAACCATCTTGAAAAACTGCTTTTTTGTTGGATTCTTCTAGCAGTATCCAGAAGGTGACTGATACCCAATGAGTGGTGAGACATTGTCAGTTGAGCCAAATATTGTCATTTCTGATTTGGAATAACTTTGCAAAGATGGCATTTGAAATGCTCTTGGTTTATGACAAATTAAAGGATAAAGCTAACGTATTCATTACCTTTTAAAATTGCAGTTTCTTTAAAAGACAGTGTACATAGTGTGGTCAACAGAGTATTTTTTTCATTGTAAAGAAATCCAGTGTATTAAAAGGGTAGAAAGGAACCCTGTGGAAATAAATGAGACCTTCTCAAAACAAGATTAGGCTCACAACAATGGTGAATGCATGCAGAGCAAACAGTGAAATGAGAAATGCCACTAAAAGGTTCTAATAAATGATTACATCTTTGATTTTCTTGTTTCTCAAGCTATAAGTACTATTCATTGGGTTTGACCTATAACAGAATCCTGCTTGTAAGACACAGGAAAATGAAATAAGTTTTAAACAAGCAAGATCTTTTAAAAAACATAAGCCACTAGGGTGATGGAATTTTCCTTTAACTTCAGTTTACACTTTGTCCTTTATTATGGAATCAAAATTGTTAACTAAATTCTTTCTTCTAAGTAAAATTCCCACTGAATATTTATTTCTATTCTAATGGTGTGTTTTCTTTTTTTTTTTTTCCATCTACCCATAAAAAGACTGTTAGTATTTGGACACATTAATCTCTGCAGTTAAGCAGACAATAAAATCCCTAGAGAGCCACAACTGTTTCACTATTTCCTTGTTTGAGGTAGCATCTTTTTCAAATGCACTGCCTATACAGTATAAAAAATGGACTTAATCCTATACTGTGATCTGCCCTAGCAGAAAATACATATGCCTGGCTGTCTAGATTACATCCAAGACCAGAATGTCTTCAAAGTGTTACCAGGTTGTACTGTACAGATCTACTTGAAAGCTGAGTTTAATCGAAGCTGAGTCAGAACGTCCAAAACCAGCTAGAAAATGACAAAGCCAATGAAAGTGAAAAGAAGAAGAGTCTGACACTGGGATGATAATTAGATATATTCAGGGAATGATACATCTACTCTGAAATCACTGGCCGTAGCTATTTGATGTTAATACTTTTCAATTGTTCATTTATAGGTAAAGCACACTGATACTACCGTCTCTAATTCAGATGCTGAAACACAAAGCACCTTTCCCAAAGTGACAGTTACTCTCAGAATCAGGACCAAGACCAGCTTTCCCACCTCAAATGCCAAGCCCAGTTAATGAAACCATAGTTCCCCACAGGAACAGAATCTGTGCTTATACAGCATAATCTGTGTGCATGCTACTCAAGGGAATTAAAGTGCAGTTATAAATCTCATCTAGTAGCTGCTGTCTGGCCAGCTGCCCAAATTAAGGCCAGAGGTGTCCTCACTATGAAGGAAAATATTTGCTGCTTGTAAATTGATTTTTGTTTCTTCTTCCAAAGGAAGAAAAAAAATAATTATCAGCCATGCATATCCAGCCTTCTCAATTTAAAATGTCACACAATACAGTCTCACAATCATACTGGTGACACTGAAGTTTTCTCATGCGATGCATTCTAAGTTCAAGGGACACACCAAGGACAGTTCAGTGACATGTTAATTATACCTCCAGCAAGAACATCCACTTAAAAAAAACCCCTGTATGTAGGTATATGTATACCCTTTGAAGGGCAGAACACTAAAGAGATTGTTCTTTTGTTCTTATTTGAGAAGAACCATTACACACCTCTTAGTAAGCAAAAAAGTAACAACCTTGACAATATACACTTAGGTTGAATCCACTTGATGAAAAAAAAAACAACCCTGTAAACTGTCAATAGAAATATGCAATAATTTTACTGACAGTCCTGTGCTGTTCAGCTGGGAGTTTTTGAAATGGAGATTAGTGGCTGAGGATGATAATGTTCAGGTTCAGGATGCGGCTTTTCATGAAGTAGTTTTGAAAATGAATGCAATGTGAACAGGTCCATTGCTTCAGATAATTCTGAATTATGTATCTTCTATGGAGGCAGCAATTGGACTTAACTTCTGTTAGTATTAGTCAGAGCACTTATGCCCTGTTGCTAAGAAAAGTTCATAAACTCAGGTTTGCCCACGATGGATGAGCTATAATATGCTTATCAGAAGTTACCCCCTGTTTTATCTTTCATTACACATTTCCAATATTTCATTTTTCCACTGCCATACTAAGTTGCTAATGAAGATGGCCAAATGGATCATATCAAACCATATCCTCATATATATAAAAATGCAATATGTCATCACATAGGAAAAACAATTCTCTTGCCAGTTTATCATCACTGTTACTATCATCTTCAGGGTTTCTGCAAGTGTCTTTATCAAAAAGGTTTAAAATGGTTCTTTTGGCATCATCTGGAGAACTATATTCTCTCAAAAGCGTGCTTTTCTCCCTTCCAAACCGATGACAGATTTTTAGCTCCTGTTTACAATGAAACAAGTTTATTTTCAGCACATGGTCTCCACTGAAAAACCTTCCAAGCATATAGTTTCTCTAATGCTTCACAGCCATTTCTACATCATAATGTAGAGTAAAATGTACTGTATCATTATATATACATACCTGAATGATAGTTTTAAACACTAAAGCCTGGGGGTCAATCACAGTTTAACAGTGGCAGCAGAGAATTTTCTGTATTGTGAAACCTCTGCAAAGATTTTGGTACATTCTCGAAGTCTTTCGAACACTTTTCCTGTCCTGAGCTCTGTGTTGCTCTGTGTTGCTCTGTGTTGCTATCAGGGATCCTAACTCCAGGATAAACATGCTATATACCTACAGCAACATCTGCAGTAGAGAAACACTAGCTCAAGGCAAGGAGAGAACATTGCCTTGAGTCCCATTACTAAATATTATATCACATTAGGAAGTTATTCAAGAGAGAGCAGCTGATGCAATTAGTTGGTATTCTTAATTTAATAAACTGTCCCTCAACCGTTAATCATTGACAGAACTGTTATTTGCCAATGAAACATTTATTTTTAGGCTATCTCAACAACATTACTGTACTCTTTTTAATGTATATCTTTAAAAATCCATTTATTTCTTTATAGTGTCCCCCTAGTGAAAAGAGCAATAATGCTAAAAGGGTTTTTGTACTGGTACTTATCTTAAACTACTACATATTTTGTTGAAAGAATGGGAAGAGATTTGGATGTGACTTTGGAAATTAGTTTTAATAAATTGTCAGCCCCTCATTTCAGTAAAATGTTTGCCAGAGATGAATATGTGCTTTCATCAGTACTTGTACCACATCTCAAGGGCAGAGTTAGAACATACTTCTAACTCAAGCCGACATAAATTGCAGGCAGAATCCTTTAAAAAATATAAGGCTGAAGGCCATGTCATAAAATGCCTCCCCAACTTCCTCTTCTCTGGTTTTCATCTTCCTGGCAAGGTGAGCTTTCTGGCAAAACGTCTTTTGAAAGCAGTCAGGAGTGCAAAAGAGAGGGATAAAATGGAGAGTCATCATGACATTACTGTTATTAGCTGATGTAGTTACACTGGGTAGATGCCTGGCCACACAAAATGTGTAAGAATAATACAGCCCCCAGAATACTTCATCCTTTTGTTAATACAGGAATTGAACACCTGATGCTCTGAAATATTAGCTGAGAGAAAGTTACCAAAATGTGCCATATGTCTGGGTTCTCATCTGGTACTTTGAAGACCAGGTTCAGTCAGGTATCAGTGAATTACAATGTTAAGATACATATATACATATATATATATCTTTTATTGAAAAGATCTGGATACTCATTACTTGTGAGTAAAATGCAGCTTCTGTAGTTTACTAAGGACAGATAATGTGTACTTTACTTTATTCACAGATTATTTGCACATCGATATTCCAGCCCAGACCATTTGCTTTCAACCATTAGAAGCAGCAGAGCTGGCTTCTGAAGGGTACTGGTTTCAGAGACACTTAAATATTCTCAGGATACGTTAGCTCATCCAACACTTTTTCTTCACTTTCTGCTTCAGCTGATCACAGTTTAACATTTTATACAAATAGTTTTATTTCAGCTATTCATACAACTGGACCAGACAGTTGCTAGCTGGATAGATGACATTCTTCCATTTGCCCCAATGCCTAGAACACTTTCTTGTACAGCAGAAATCTTGTCTATTCCCTTTACCTCTGTCTTTAGTTCTGGATTATTTGAAAATTACCAACTGTAGCAAAATTTTGCTTGTACTGTTACAAATAGAGACATTTCAGGATTCAAGCAGAAAGGAGTGTGGATTCTTTAAGGGAAATTTGTAATTTTAATGGTGACTATTAATATTCATAACCAGGGATCTAATCAGTTATTCACAGAAAGTCAGCTCTTTTTAGAGTTAAATGTTGAGGACAAGTTTTCTGCTAATCTGATGTTCTATAGCCTTAACCCTAACCCATGACAGGTAGATCAAGACAGTGGAAATAGGTGGTTCGAGACAGGTTCAAGACCAGAGAGAACATTTTGTTACAGGCAGTACCTCGCCATCTGCCTTTTGGCCTCAGGAAGCAGGATGCTATTTCAATGCCATAGATTTGATTCTTTTCTGGAGGGTTTTTGTGGATGATGGCTCTGGTAGTACCTGAAGGAATTGTCTTGAGCCTCTGAAAAGAAATACTGCTACAGGTTCAATCAGCCCTGCCATACAACACTAAGTCTGTGTTGCCAGCTTTATCTGCAGTGAATTATACCCATGCATGCAGGCTCTGATATCAGCACCTCAAACCTTCTGTTTTTCTATCCCTGAAGACAAATTTACTCTTTCACCTCAGTAGCAGTCTGTAGGTAAACTGAAAATGCCTCCTCTTCCCAAGGGTATTAAAAAAATATTCAAATACTCAAACATATGTGTCATATTTGCATAGCACTTTTACTCTTTCATATCAGGAGTGAAATCCTGGCCTGCAGGAAAACACCAGCAGGTCTGCAGTTGTGTGGTTGCAGTAGGAACATTCCAGCAATAAGTCTAATGACACAATCCTTGGCTTCACCAAGGAAACGTCACTGGTGAGGTCCAAGGAGCACTGAAAATTGGCTTTTGCTTTCAAGCACAGACAGTTGCCATGATAGGATGAGAAAGTTTGGGTTGTTCAGCCTGGAGAAGAGAAGGCTGCATGGAGACCTCAGAGCAGCCTTCCAATATCTGAATGGGGCCTATAGGGATGCTGTGGAGGGACTCTTCATTGGGGACTGTAGTGAAAGGACAAGGAGTAATGGGTTCAAACTTAAACAGGGGAAGTTTAGATTGGATATGAGAAAGAAATTCTTCACTGGAAGTGTGGGGAGGCACTGGAATGGGTTGTCCAGGGATGTTGTGAATGCTCCATTGCTGGCAGTGTTCAAAGCCAGGTTGGACAGAGCCTTGGGTGGCATGGTTTAGTGTGAGGTGTCGCTGCCCATGGCAGGGGAATTGGAAGTAGATGGTCTTAAGGTCCTTTCCAACCCTATCTATTCTATGATTCTATGATTCTGTGATGTATTTTGAGCCAGGGCTCAGCCTTTTTGCCAGACAAACATCTGAAGAGCTTTTGGGAGTGTATTTTGCACTCTGCAATCTAATCTAATCCTATATTACAGCATTCCAGAAACATCTACTTCATACTGTGAATTAAAATGTAAGAAATCCTGTTCTTGAGAGCAAGTATCAGAGCTTGGTTTTATTTTCATAATTGCCACAAATTCCAGGCCGAATAAACATCTTCAGGGGTATTTGCAATCTGGGACCTCTCTGCTTCCATTCTGAAGTGTCTCTCTGTATGGCATTCTTCGAGGAGAAGCAGAACAAACTCTGGGTCCTTTGTAAGCATTTTTTATTTCTCTCATGTTTGCACTAACCTTGAACTAGGCTTTTACACAAATACAAACCCACAAACTTGTCATTCAGCCAATTATAGTGCCAGAAGTGATATAAGAACAAGTAACTTCTTTTCTTATTTTGCATAATAATAAGATATGCACAAATATATTATGTAATTCTGAATCAGCTTTAAAATGAACAGTTCTTGTTTGTGCCCAGCATTATCTACCAACAATTTATTTTTCATTATTGACAAGAGTATTTACTTCTACAGAAAAGGTACTTAATGCATAAAGATATAGGAAAATGGCTTCTGAGTCTGCATTATTGTTTGTGAAGCTCCACAGCACAAAGCAACAACAAGGAACTGTTTTAATCTGCAAGAATTCCTTGAGTGATTACTTTGTTTTCCTGCAATTTAGATCTGCCAGCTTGGAAATGGCTATTTAAAGGTTTGTGAGGGCTGTCAGCATCATTTTAGAACTGCATAGTTTTATATTAGTGGTAGATGCTTTCACAGTCAGCTTGTATCTGACTGTTTAAATCTCCTACTTTTACTAAGCAACACAGATACCTTGGGATATATTTTCCAGTTGGCTGGGACTTGAAATCCTTTCCTCGTGGCATAAGTTGCCCGGTAAAATGTGTGCCTATTAAATAAATTGCACCCACAGTTCAATGAATGGTGCAAAAATGTATATCCCTTAAGGTTTTAATAATTAAAACCGCTTTAAATACCAAGCTAGCTTACTGCTTTTGAAATTCATTCATGCTCCCTCATGGATTACATTTTGACAAAGTGGGACTTTTCATGCATATTTTTTAATTTTATTTTGCAAAAGTCACATTTTCAGCTGAAAACATCTCCAGGTAATACGTTCAAACTAGCTCCAGCTAGAACATTGCACTCTAAATGATGAGGCCAGCAGTCTGTTCATATCACCTTCAAGGACTAAATTTATTTGTGATGTTAAGGTGGAAGGAATTTAGCATTCAAAAATGTAAGTCAGCATGATTAGTATCTATTAAGAAAGGACTTTTCTCATAAAGGCAAAAGGCCATGCATGTGTTAGGTGATTCACATGGAGTTCTGATGAGCTGGAGATGTTTATAAAATAGTCTCTATGAATATTCTCACTTCATTTGGTTTTAGTGTATGATGAGACATCTCAGAAATATTTCCACACAATTTCACCTTCTAAATGGACACTTTTTATATGCTGACAGATCATTTGAGGATATCTGAAGGCACCTGAAATGCAGATTTTGCAAGATCCACTTTAGTTCTAAAAAACTGTGAATTCTTGAATGCTGTCATCTAGAGTATGATACTGCCATAGTCACTAATGCTGTCATTAACGCTTCTAATGCCTTCATCAAACACCTAAACACTTTTTTTTTTACATATTCCTACTATGTATTTCCCAACAGAAAGAAGCTCACATGAATTCATTTAAATCAATGTGAAAGTAGAAAACCTGTATTTTTCTTCCTTGCCTGGGAATGTTTTCATATACTTCACCAGAAGGAACAGATTCCAAGGGACCTATGATAGCTGGTAGGAAGTTGAGCTTCCTCGGGTATTCTGAGAAACCAACCATTCCCCAAATGGAGATCACAAATGATTTTTGATCTCCAGGTCTGTTTGGTTTAATTACTGTGTCAGCCTCAGATCAAAGTATAAAGAAGGGTGTCTTGTTATTCGTTCAGAACCACAACTCTCCTTTTTGTATAAATAGTGCTATGAAGCCATTTAACTGGCTAAAGAAAATGTGTAAATTATGTCACAGTTATCTCCCATATAAGAAACTGAACATCGTTATAAAGAAAAAAATTGTGGTCTTAGTGTCCTATCCAATCCTATTCAAGACATAAGAGAAGACAATTGATACCAATAGGACTATTACATATGCCGTAGTTTTTTGGGTCAGGCGACTTTAATCCTCTTGTATGTAACAGCATCTAAACTGACATCTACTCATTTTCTCAAAGGAATGTTTTTTGTCATTAATGCTTCTGCTGGATGTTCTAAAAGAATGCCCTGATGCATTTATATCCTTATGGGTTTGCTGCTGTCAAAAATAACAGACTTGTAAGATACTAAAACACTGACTTCATTACCCTCAGCTCTGAACTAAGCTGCAGTCAAACCTGGTCTCGCTTTGGCCATATTGAATTATAGGTGGTAAAACTGTGTGATATGACTGAACATCTCTGCGTGTGCTAGTTTGAGATTTTATAGTGCAGATGGCATAGGAAAGCACCTGTAAAACATGTATTTTAAAGCTAAGCCTTCAGAATGATCCCCTGGCTCAGAACGCAGTTGCAAAAAGATTTTTGATACCATGTATTAGCCATAATGAATAGAAAAATTAACAAAATTGGACAGTACTTGGCTTACAATATTGCACAAAACAATGTCGTCCCAGAATCAACATAATGAAAGCAGCTGGATGTGCAGCAACCTTTCTTTCAAGATTCTCATTTACCAAAAGGAAGCTGGGGAAAAGCCTGCACTTTCTCTTTGCAAGGTACAGCAGTCATCTGCTTCAGCCTAGCTTCTATTTGATGGAGTCTGCCTTGCGGCCAGGACTTTTTCCCAGCATTTCATCTGTTTGACCTTTTTCTGAGCATTTGTATGCACTCCCTAATATTTTCCAACGCATAAGCATGAGTATAGTGGAAGAGCAATCTCATTTCCTGGGCATGCTACAGTGATGTGTTTGCTGTTTCTGCTAGACAAATTGGTATCATAAAATGTGAACTTAAGTGTAAAAGTTTTGTTTACCGTGCTTTTGGAACTAGCCTCAATTGGACTGAGTTTGCACTCAGATGCAATCTCAATACACAGCACAAAGTTTTCCAGGGAATATTCCTAGAAGATCTGTACTGTGTTTTACTGTAGCTGCTCTACACATAATACCTTGTCCAAAGGGAAGGTAAAAATATTTTATTCCACTGGGTGGTAAGTGAAATGTTCTAAATAAAAAGAGACAGAGAATTAAAAACTAATAATACCCAAAGAATGAGCAGTAGTAGCCTAAATGGCTTGGCATAGCCATTATTGATGTGTGGGGCACAGTAAGTCACGAATATTGAATGTCATGTTTCCCAGCAATGACCAGCACTACTCTGGCGCTAATGAGTGAATACCAGAGGTGCCAAAATAAATCCAGGCCAGTTGTGGTTGGAAACAAAAGAAATGAGGTATTTGCTTTGCTTGCCTGGCAGTAGATCACTGAAATGCTTTACACAATGTTATTGTCAGACCTAGGACTTGCATCTGTAGCGGATGCAGCTGCAGCACAAGGAAAAGAGAATATGGCTGAGCGTGGCATATCCTTCTTGAGAGATTGATTTTGGACTTGCTATGCCAACCTCAAAGAAAGGGTGATCACCTACAGCTCCTGGGAGCACACTGGGGGAGTACAATGAAAAGGGACAGACCATGTCCATTAACCCCAATTAATGAAATAAACCTCCCCTGAATTTCATTCAGTGTGAAGTCCAGGTGTATATTATTTTCCCTTACTAGTCTTTCCTTCAAGCCATTAGGAGTCTGTTTCTTTCTTTCCCCACAAATGGAGATTCTACACAAATGTGGTCCCACAGCAGGAAACTATATAGTATAGTATAAAAACCTTTTATCAAACATAAAAGGATTAATGCATTTCTTTCAGCAAAAGCTCTGCATGTCTCCCAACTCAAGCAGTTTATAAAAGGATAAGAATTTTTATTTAAAATACAGGTAAAGTACATTTATCCAACATGAAATATCAAGCTGTTTGCTTGGGATCAAAACTGAATGTGGGAGTAGCAGCCCTCTTAGTAACATGTGCTGGAATGTCAGTGCATGTATATTGTGGGCAAGGAAACCACCAGGAAAAGAGAAAGATTTTAGCATTTAACATCTTAGGCTAGCACTGTTCCCAGCTCTTGGACCAGGATAGCTTAACTGCAACAAAGCACCATGTCCAACAGGGCCTGTCATGATTTCCATTTTCATAATGAAAGATGTGAACAGTTCTTTTTTAGAAAATCTTTTACCAGCCATTTTTTTTTTTTTTTTTTTTTTGTTGTGCTTTTTACAGCAGTAAAATGAAAATAAGTATTGATTTCTTGTCATTGTTATGGAACCAAAACCCACAAAAAGCATTAGGTGCTACAATGGTGGACATCACAGAGCTGAAAGGCGAGACATTCAAGCTCTAACAAATCCTGTTATGATGGGTTTAGAAGTTACCTCCCCAGCTGCCCTCACAGTTCCTCAGCCAGTACTCCCCCAGCAGCAGGGAATGTGTGCCCAGCCTTCAGCCATTACAAATCAGAGCCTGTCATTTTAGCATAAATCCACCTTTGGGGCTGTACAAATGAAGTGTTCTGATTCCAGAGCTTTGGTTCAACTCTAACATTTACTTCACCTTTCAGCACTGAAGGTGCCCCCTGTAGCAGAACAAATACATACTTTCTCTTCAGAAAAGTAGCTCCCAGGCCATTATGCTAGCTTGAACTGCCAGTAAAGGCAATATTTTGAAGAACACATTGGTGTTTTTTTTAACTTGGCTCTTAATAAAATTGAGGATTATTTCACAATTATACTAGAGAATTGTATGGATAAAGAACTGTAACCAGAGAGTTAAAATCTTGCATTGACATTGAATCTAAAATTAAAAATAAACAAGAGAAATTGTAGCCTGAACAGACTCCTATATAATTTGAGATTTCGATGCATTACTTTGCTGTTAATCGAAGTCCCCTTTCTTTTAACCTTAACTGTTCGAATGTCTCTCCTGCCTGAATGTCAATAGAAGGCAACAGCGAAGGTCAATGAGAGTGCTTTGCTTTTCACACTGTGTTCTTTATCAACATATTGTACTTGGTGGGAGTCAGACACATGAGACATTGAGTGACATCAGCAGAACTTCCATTCTTGAAATCAAAAAATTAATTTTTATATGTATTTCAATTAAATGTGGATCTTGTTGACAAGCTTCATGAACCAGAGACACCTTGGTAAGCACTGTAGGGAAGTGGGGAGCTGTGAAATGCCAGTGTAACTGATCTGGATAACCATGACACAGGTAACAGCAGACTCATTGTTTTTGCAATGCAACAAAAGTTATTTGTCCTCAAGAAGCATTTTATTGACAGAAGGACAAAAATGTCGATGTTTGGAAATTAAATGTCAAATAAATAGAGGCACAGAAGCATTTGTTGCCAGTATTACCAGGGCCAAGAATTGCATTTCCACTTGATGATGCTCAGCAGCTGGTAGTATCAACCCCTATTCTGAATGCCAGCCATGATGCTAGTTACAAGGAAGAGGCCAAGAGATGGCTCAGCTGTTTCTTCACTATTTTTGCCACTGTATGTGAGGGCAGAAGAATTGCTAACAATACTGGGTGTTAAACAGCTGGAATATCCCAAATTCTGGTTTTCTGGTTTTCAGACAATGGAAGCAAGCCTCACTGCAGGGAATCTGAAAGGGTACAGAAAAACCTGCAAGAAAGAATGGGCTAAAATACTGTGTACAGAGAGGGGGGAAAGGGAGGAAATCAGTGTTAGTAGAAAAGGATGAAAAATATTGTACATAGTTTGTACATGTCCTTATAAAAATGTATGTCAAAATGCTCTCTTCTGCCACAAGTATCTTGTTAATCAATTGTTAATCCTCTTGTTCTACAACCTGTGTACATATTATTTGAATATCACCTCACTGTTGCCATTCCGTCAGGCAAACTTATTGCCCACCACTAGAATATTTTGTCAGTTAGTAGATTCCTGATTCCAGATATGAAGACTGAGGAGAACTAGCCAAGGAAAGGATCCTACACAGATCCTATATTATATGGCCTCTTTGGTGCAATGTGACAGAGGGTCACAAGCAACCATCTTTTTTTTTTACTGTTATTATTATTTATATTTACAGTGCTGAGACCTGTGGCATGATATTTATGCATAACCTGAATTTGCCAACTGTCGAGTACGTCCCTTAGACATCATTGTTTAAAATGAGCTTATAACTACATTGCTACATAGCTACCAGTAAACCACGGGGAGCTCAGATGCTTAAGAGCTCCCATAGAGTCACAAATATACTACAAAAAAGTGAATTAAAGATATTCAGTATTTTTCTGAAGGAATTCAGTAGTGAATATTACTGTACCTGAAACCCATTTTAGATGTTCTTCTGCTAAGATTTCAGCAGTGTTTAAAGGGAGTCACTCTCCACTCATTTGCTCCTTTTTAAAATCCTGGATTTCATCAGTAACAGTACCTTAAAGCCAATTAAAAAAACCTGCCAGAAGAGAAAGACAGAATTGGGAGATATTTATTCCTCCGTGTTTCATACATTTGTCTAAAAATATCCTTCCAGATCTCTAATGAACATGTTGACTGATCTTTTCATGGTTAAATATGCTTTCATTGTAATTTTGCCATCTGCCTTGACCACAAGTAGGTACTAAAGTTTGTGAATGTCTTGGGTTCAGATTTAGTGGAAATAACTGCTACAGCTGAACCCACAACAGTGAAAAGCTTTTATTATGGTACCTGGAATTGTTGCATGTGTAAACCATAAAAAAAAAAGGAACAAGCACACTGAAGTTTTAAAACTTTATCTGCAGAGAAGGCTTTTATACAGTGAGATTCCGTTATAATTGAACCAACCTCCTTTGGTTCTGCACAGTCTGCATTCATGGCCTCTTGGAAGAAGCATTTAGTCAATTAACTATTTTATTAGCCAATTGATTTTTCCTGTTGGTCCTTAACCTCTTTGTACCTGTTAGGAATGGTTATGAAAGCTGAATAAATTGGTTTCTTTCATCTCTAAAAGGCAACAATAAATAATAAAATAGGCTGAACAACGTTTCAGTGGGGAACCCAAATATGAATAAAAATACCTGCAGTGTATCATATAATATAAAATACTAACTGCTAGGAGCAGCACAGTATTTCAATGAATCACATTGTCACGCTGACCTTTATTGATATACTGCTTCTCAACTTAAAGGATTGGCCCTGCTGCTTTAGGAGATCTTTTGTTGTGAAGGGCCTGCAGGTACATCACATAACAAAAAGATTGTTTGTACATCATAGGGCTGTCTAAGTGTATATGTTAAGCAGAAGCATAAACCCAAAATATTTTAGGAACAGCTTAAATGTAGATATTCATTTAAGCATCACAGGAGAACAAACATACATACCTGAAATAAGTACAAAATGTGATTTATATTATCACCTACTACAAAGTGGGGGAAAAAAGAAAAAAGAAAAGCTCTTTCATTTTTAGCAGATAATAGAATGCTTGATATTTATGAAATGCTAAACAGTTGCAACTACTCAATGACAGTCCAGTATTACAAAAATTAAATCCATCACACTGGCTGAAACTCAGCAGTTACTGGTTCCTTTGTATGAATGTCTGAAATGGAAGACTAAGGAGGTGTGCGAAGGACACATATTTGCAACAGCAGAAAAATTCTCACAGTAAAAAAACCCAGCCAAACACATGCCCCTCCAAAGAAATATTCTGTGCTTCAACAAAATGGCAGAAACTATCTGATCAAGATCCAGATTATTTCCTGCCTAAGGAAATCCAAATTAGGGTCTAGAGCTTTTTCCCACATATAGTTGAGAGTTGCAGAATGTTTTCAGTCATGCGTACAAGACGTTTATACAAATTAATGAACAGTTTATGAAACCTAATGTTGTTCATGAGGCTCCTACTGCCTTAAATGATAAGGATCTCCTGGGAACTTTTGTCCCTGCTAATTTTGATGTTGACTTATGCTGGTTTGAATAATATTCTGACTCTAGATGCAAAGTCCAGGGAGCAGAAAAGTTGGATTTTTTTTGGGGGAAAAAAAACCCAACCAAAATCTCTTCCTCTTACTTAAGCAGCAGCTATCAATCTCTCTGGTTTTATGGGGCTCTGTAATGAAAAAGGTGTTGAAGGCTGAAGGACAATATATTTAAAGAATAGCTCACTGAGTGCTCAGTAAGATATTCACTAAGCAAAGACCCATGAATATAGGTGAGGAGCCAGTACCCTGCATGATTCTTTGTGCCATGATTCCTTTTCTGTCCATGTTTCTGGTAGTCTTACAGAGAATGGATAAATGGTAGAGAGAGGTTATTGCTTCTGTATCAGATGCTAGTATTATATTCCCCACTTTTGCTATAAAATCTCTATTTAAGAATAATTCCACCAACCATGGCTCTGCAAATAATCAGCCACCTTTGAACAGCCACTGTAACAATGCTCTCTTCTCACCACTTTCTTCCTCTAAATCACATGTTTTGTGAAATTCCATATGAAAGTATCCATGGCTATAATAACCTCCAGATGATGTTTGGCTGTATTATCTCTTCTTTCCATTTCCGCTGACAGCTTCTATTCTCACTGCCTCTGCAGTGCCAGCTATTGACACCAATGTGTCCTCCACTTCACGCTCTTCAGTCTCTTTTGATGTTTCCCTAACCCAGCCTCCTACTCTGATTATCTCCACCTGTTTCTCTAGCAAAAATTCCACCACTTGCTGCTTTCCTTGTGCCTCTCCACCCGAGCCTCTGAACTCCAGTTCATTCCATATGACTGCCAAGGCACTTTATCCACTGCGCAACAGAGACCACTGCTGTTCACCCAGATCTTTTCCATTTCCAATCTCCTCTTCACCAACCATAAATTCCACAAAGAAGTCTGGACACTGGGGCAGGGACAAGAAGTGTTTCATTTAAATACAAAATTTAAAAGCCACCATATGGCAGAATCAGATCAAAATCAAGCTAGATGTGTCAGATTAAGCAAGACCACTTTCCCAGAATATGCCATTCCCTTGTTGGCAATGTTTGCTTTGGGTGGTAACACACGAAAGAGCTGAAGGCAGTATATTTGTTGATATTTTTGGATATACCTGTCATGCATCCTGCCTTTCTGGCCCAAGAACTCTATAGGAGAAATAGGACATACTTAAACCTGAATGATTTGCGTTTGTCAGTCATCCAAGTAGGTATGTTTCGGTGTCGCTCAATCTTGCTTCTTCATTTTCCTTTGAAGCTGCTGAAACCTCATCTTCCAGAGAATCCAAGCTGTTGGGCTAGTCATCTGGTTCGAAATGTCTGTACAGCATGAAGAAAATATACTGTCTTCTGCAAACTGTTTTGGTGGCTCAAATAGAAAATACATCAATCCCTCTTTTATGCTCTGCTAGGAAACAAGCTGCCTTTTCTTTTTGTTTCCAAGAGGAGAGAAGTTTTTGATAGAATTTTTGCTAACTTTGTATCTACCAGAGAACTCTCAAAAAGCAGCATGCAACCAGCATTACATACAGTGAATCTGAATCACTGAATGTCCTTACTATAGACTCCCCTTAGACTTAAAAACTTGCTTAAAGAACTTTAGTCTTTTAAACTGCCAAGGCTAAAATGTGGCAAAGCAATTACATGACTCATGAAGCACTGTGCTCAGTTGAAGTGTTAATGTCATCAGCACTAATTCGTTCTTGTCTTTTCTCATCCTGAGGTTTGTTCTCCAATGAAATGTATCACTAATGTACCATCTTGTGTTTCTTAATCTGCAAAACAATTGCATTTCTTAAAAAAACTTTTCAACTGTGACTAGTTTCTCAGAAATTTAAAGGTCTCTGAGTTTTAAACAAGGAAAGAGATTTCTTCCCCCCCACCCCACTCTTTTTTTTTTTTTTTTTTTTGTTACAATTTTCCATATAAACTATGTGGCTTGCTACTGTCTGCTAGAAAGGCCCCAGTGGGAGACCCAAGGTTACTAGTAGCTGAAGAGAGACACTGCACAAGTAGTTAAGATGAAAGAATATCCCACTGGGGTTTTGGACTTACAGTTTCTTGGCTCTTGTGACTTGAAATAAATGTATCATCACTGTCTGGAGCCACCAGCCATATTCTCTCACTCCTGTAGCTAACATTACAGTCAGACTTAAGCTGGTGAAGAGGATAAAAACCTTTACCATTTGTTTTATATATGGTGGTACTTTGACTTCTCTCTGCTAAGGACAGGGTGAAAATTTTTACTGGCTTCTACAGAGCCTGGAATTTCACACAAATATTTCAGGAACGCTCTCTGCTCAGCAATTTGTTGCAGAGATATAGGGATATGCAAAATGATATGCAAAGGAATGATGACTTTAGCAAAGCCACAGAATTCTCGTACATGCTTAACTGGTCTTATTCAGAATGTGGTTTACTTTTTATAATCCTTTAAGAAGGTCTGGTGTCCTTCCGGGGTTCCCCCCCCCCCCCGCCCCCCTTTAATTGTAGAAGAGGGAGACTGAAGTGAGGATATCCTGCTCTTGCAGCCATTAGACTGAAGTCCAGGTTACCTGTCAGCTCTTCGTATTCATTTCCCTCATGATCTTCTGCATATTGATTAAACATTTCAGTCTCTATATTTTAAACGGGATTAAAGCACATCTGTGTTTTATTTGGATAGTATGAAAAAAAAAAATCACTGGTGACTGGCTACTCTGCTAGCTTAGAAAAATGTCACACCAAGAATGCAAACATATCAGCAGAAAGAAACATCTTGAATGCTAGTCATATGGGAAACTCACAGCCATCTGGGAACTGACCACAAAACTTCACTCTTTCAGAGTAATTTAATGAACTGCCTCATCAGCTCAGTCTCCTATGGCTGAGAAGAAATAGATGAAAACTCTTCACAAAAACTTCTAAATAGAATAAACCATGCAGAAAACTAAAACCATCTCTGACCTCCTATACCGCAAACAAAGCGTGGCTCATGCACTTCAAAATCTAAAGATAGAGAAAGAAAGGAAGAGAGACTATAGATAACCTGCTTAATTCTCTCACTTATAAAATGAAAATGTCCTCTATACCTTGCTTTAAGTTTTTGTCTTTTACAAGCATTCAACAGGGTATGCACTCAGTTAAATTTAACTTTAGCTATTATTAGTGGTATCTTGGATAAAATAATTCACCAAGCAACCAAAGAATAACTGATTTTTGGCTCTCCAAAGTCATAAAGTAGAAAGCTCATCACTGAGATATACTACGGAAACAGGATTGAACAAAATTCCTCATGTTCGAGTGAGCTGACAGATCTTAAGCAATGATACAGTACTATGTGATGGATCGAACTGGACAGGAGATATCACAAGACACAGTCATCCACTACAATAAGAATATGAAGCTTTTTCCCTTGCACAAATGGGGGTCCTCAGGTGCCAACTGTCAAAGTAGAAAACTGCAAACAGTTTCTCAACACCAATACTTAATATTTAGGAATCAACAGTCTCATGAGAAATGCACTTCTGCTCACTCACTGTATCTGGAAAAAAGAATAAGTCAAGAAAATCTCTCTGTCCTTTGGGTCCTCATGAAAACTGTTCTTTCTCAACAAAACACTCCAAACTCCATCTGCTTCAAACAGAAATCTCAGATTGTCTGAAACGTCAAGGCAGCAATCAAAATGAGATCCCTGCGAGAGACAATGCATGAGGTCAGAATGTTGCAGCTTCAGAATTTTCACAGTGGAAACAAGAAGACCATCAAGATGTGCACGACACTGAAAATTGCAGAATTAAGAGCTGCATTATGTCCTTGGCCTTCACAATTCATCTTAACTGAAATTGCTTGTATATAGATAGAGAAGATAGAAATAAGTGCCTTGAGGGTCTGAATGAAATGACAAAAGGCAGGAATTATTCTCTTACTGTATTACTAAGTACAGCTGCTACTAAATTGTATAAGGACATCTCTGTCATCTTAACTCAGGCTGCATTCTTTTTCCACTGGTTTCCTAAAGACTTCAGAGGAGTCTTGACTTCTGCCATTTCTGATTTTCCTTTAAACAACAAAGAACTGAATCAGCAAAATGTGGCTTTTGTGAATTTGTTCCTGATTTTAACTTCAACATTTCTCTCTCTTGGCTCTCACTGTCCTTGTCTTTTTACCCATACAACTTTCTAAGTAGACAAAAAGTGCAGATACTCAGATCATTGACCTTCCCCGTGTTCCAAGCATCAGTAGTGCACCCTTCACTGTTAAGATTACTATAGAAAGATCACTGGAAAGAACAGAAGATTAAGATAAAGTATTGAAATGTAAATATGTTCCTTGCTGTTCTAAACTCCACTCTACTTGGAAGCTGGAATGCCTCAGGAGAGATGCAGCTCCAGGAAAGCAGCAAAAAGGACACTGCCCATTCTCTGAAAGTAACTCTTTCTGCCAAGTGCTCTCTTGACTGAAGAGCATGGTCATCATGATACATCACTGAACAGAGACACACAGTTTATAGTCTGAGATACTCTGATCTCAGATCACAGACTGTTAGATTCCACACAAGGTGGAGGTCATGCCATGCTTGTGCATAGTGGATAAGAGTATGAACATTCATTTGGAGAGTGGTGCAGCTAGTATTTCTGGATTTATGGGCTTTTGCCACTTCCATGCTAAGAAACCCTACTCAGAGGTGTGATGTGGGACAGGAGAACTGACTGCACATACCTATTAACAGGTGTTATTTGAATATACTCACAAATAGATACAACCAGGTAAATTTTATTTGTTTATGCAGGAGTTCCAGCTTCCACACAGGGTAGTAGTCCCTATGTAGGACACAGTCTTGCCTATCTCTGGATTACAACATGGAATGGTGCTGAGATCTGTCTCTGAGTACATCACTTATTGAACCTCACAGAGAAAAATGTTAGCTTTAGGAAAGATTTCTGAATAAAATATGGATACATTCTGAACATAGTTAAGTGTAACATGGGACCTTCTAGTGCTCAGTAACAAAAGTTGTAGCTGATCACTGTCTGAAGTGCCAAGAACGTTGATGTTTCATTCGTGGAAATTTTAGTTTAAACACAGTTACTGTAATCCATATGATCATAGAAGAAGAGAGGTTGGAAGGGGTCTTGCAATTGCTTAGTCCCCCTGCTCAGAACAGCATCAAGTAAACTAAGTTGCACAGGAAGGTGTCCACTCACATTCTGAATATCTCCACAGGTGGAGATATCACAGCCTCTCTGGGTAACTTGTTCCGATGCTCAATAAAAATTCAATCATAGTCTACAAAGTTCATAGCTACTACCCTCCTCACTTCATTTTCTTGACCCTGCATTTGATTTCATGTTCTGCCAGATCAATGTAAACCTCATTTGGGTCCTGCACATGTGGATTCTGCTCCTAGAAGTCACGAAACTCTTTTCCTGTGATTTCCTTTATAAGAGAGCATGCCTTCGGCAAACACAGGTCAGACAAATGCATAGAGACAACATCCTGTATCCTTCGATTCACATCCAGACCTTAAAATACAAATGTCTGAAGAATATGCTCTGAAGTACTGAGAGACCATGATGGATGTATTTCAGTTAAAAATAGATTTATACAGATACATACAGGTAAAACACAAATAAGGAAAACTGTCAATGCATAATCATACATGTATTGAGACTCACTTGCATAAGTACTCCCTAAAATCTCAGTGGATTATTTAGATTGGTGAAGTTATAGATAAAAAAAAGCCTTTCTAAAACTGAAGCAATAACTTTGGAGTTATAAAGTCAGACCATCACTCCATGCTATATCATCCTTTACTGTGTAGAAACTTTTTTTTTTCTTACTACGCACACCAGTCAAAAGTGTAAAGAGTTGCCAAGGGTAATTTTTCTATTATCCTGTTTGCTCTATGCCTCTGATTATGTCCCATGCAGCACTCATTCTCACCTAGCTTTCATTGTTCCTTTCCAAGTTAGCTAAATTGTTCACTATGTTTCCAAAAAATGCAGGGGAATTCACTAGAATTACATCCGGTAAATCAGCAAAATATTTTTGTGCTTCTGGTCTCCTGAACAGCTCCACTGCGTCATCCTATGAATATCTGTCCAAATTCTTTTAAGGAGATTTTAGGGCTGTGGGAGTGCTAGGACCAGTAATTCATTTCACATTGCTTCAATAGCCATCAGATGGTTCTGATTATTTCCTATTCTGTGCTGAACTGGGTTGAAATTTGAAATGATGGATAAGAGCTATAAATCCCTGCACTTTCCTTGACCATTACATTCATTTTTAAAAACTTAAAATAATCAGTTGAGCAATGATGTATATTGCCAATGTACCTTATCTATCACAGACTGACTGCTCTCAGCTGTGAAGATAGACTGATATCAATTCTCTTTCTGTAAGTAGCTCAAGTAGATGATTTTCACACATTCAGTTCCATTCACAGAAGTCAACACTAGGTTTGTTAATTCTGATAAAATCTGTTCTAATTCTGTGAATTCCTATATGCTCAATCTACACAAAATAACCCTGAAGGATTTCAGAGAATCACAATTTGACTGAGATCAAAGCTCTGGCAGACATTCAAGTTAGTTTGATTTGAAATGACAAACTGTAGACCATAAGACTTGACTGTGAGTACAGCCCTTTGGGATGTTGAATGGGTTTCAGATACAAATCCTTTTCATACTTTAATCACCCAGAAAACTGCAGCATAGGAGTAAATAAACTGTTTCAGAGAAAAAAAAACATATAAAACTTTCATTTATAAAATAATAAACAATAGCACTTTTAAGCCAGAGATCATCACAGGAAGTAACCTTTAATATTCTAAGCCCTGATACCACTTGCAAATTATGCTACAGCATTTTGTATTAAGCAATGGAGTACTACGAAACAAAGCAGCAAGGAAAACCATATGCAATTAGTATGTTGGCTCTCATTCAAGGATTAATAGATCCTGAGCTATTGGAACTATGGCAACAGTCTCTAATTTAACTGAGCATTAGTAATTTGCACCTGTAAAGGATGTGACCTTATGTAAACTTAAAATGCACAAATAAATTCCCTGAAAACATAGGTATGTTCTTCTAGTCAATCCAGAACCATCTGAGGCTGCCCAACTAGATAGGTCAACCTCAATATTTTGATAAAAGACTCCAAAAAAATGATGTCGTTATGCCTTTGACATTTTGAAGATCTGAACTGTATTTGTGAGTGCATTGAAAGCATTAGCAGAAGAGAAGAGTGCCTACCATAACGAGTAGGAAAAACAGTAAGAAAGTCCATAATGACATTCCCTTGCCTTCAAACAGAAATGCTTTCTCATTTAGGTGGGAAATTGGACTCATAAACCTTGGCTAAGCATGACCTTATTCTTCTGAGTGTCTGACATCATGGGTAACCATTATATAGAAAAGAATTTTAGATCTGCAGCTCTTTATAGTCAGAAATGCTTATTATTGTATCCATTGCTCATAAACTAAAGTATAGATTTTGTGCTAATATATACAACCATGTGAAAAAGCTAATTTTGTGCTCTTTGGGTGGTAAAAGTATATATTAGAAGAAAAATAATCTTTCACATGCTGACATCTAATGTAGTAATTCTATCATAATCAGATAAAACATGCAGACATGTCATAGAACTAGTTTAAGTCAGTCTGCAATTCCTAAAAGGGAAGACTGAAATATTTCTGTAACGGGTCCTTAGTTCCTGAAATTTACCATTTCAGCAGACTATGCAAATAATTTACTGTCTCTCATTTCACTGTGATTGGCAATTACAGTGATGTAGGACATTTTCACTAAGAAAATTATGCTATGGAAAGATGTATTACTGATACAGTCATGAGCAGTCACAAATCAGCCTTTGGTATTCCCTTTGAAAGTTAGAAAGAAAATCACCAATCATCTTCCTCTTCCTGAAAGTACATTTGAGGTTTGATTTTTAGCTTCAAAATGGGACTGAAGCAGAAAACATATATTCCTTTAGTCACTGCTGACAGAAATTTTGCAGCCCAGCAGCATCCACCCATTTCCAGAGCAAGGATACAGTATTAAGACACTGGGATCCCAGTGGTGTCTAATTTATCTCTTTTCCACTCCACTTTGTACCATACTTTCTTATCTGCATGGAAGAGGAAGGACGCTGCTTTACTTTAGTGAGTTTAACAAAAGCAGATATGAAACCTTGGAAAGCTCTCTATTTTTCCTGTCCATCTTATTACTAGTGCTTGCCAAGGTAAAATGATTGTCTGAAACTGCATTAAAATCCCTTTGACCTTTCATACTTACATATTGGAGGGCAAAGACAGATTAAGTTCAGTGATAAAAAATAAATTCACCTGGTAATTCACCCTGAATCCTTCCATTTGGGAGCATTTCCTTTCCTGTAATCCAGCTCATCACACAGTAGAAAAACCAAACAGCTAAAGAGCTTTTGTGCTTAGCCATAAAAACAGACACAATTCTCCAATACATTGTGCCCTATAGGGATGTTTCCACCCATAACAAAATAAGCAACTACTGAATTCCAAATTAGAAAAAAGATTAGCCACAAGGAAAAATTTAGAATCATACTCCAGTGACACAAAAACGCTTCATAAGACTCTTATGCTTGTTTATATAATTATAGATAACACCTGCTACCAGGAAAAGGTATTGCTTAATGCAAGTTTATTCCTTTTGCAGTTTCATGAGGTATTATGTACATATTTTTGCAAAGCTGCTGTCCCATCATTAGTAGTAAGTTATAAAAATATAAAGCAAAATAACTGAGTTTTCAGCCTGTACATAACTCACAAAGACATTTGGATCAATGGGGAAATATTTACAACACTTGAATATTCAGATTATGAACTGCATGTGTTGGAAATGTGGTTAGTCAACTGCAAGGCTCCAGAGTTATCAATTTCAATATGAAACAGTTTATGCTTTGGATTCTGAGAAAACTCCAGGAACAAACTCTCCAACAAAGTTTTCAAGTTGGCAAGCAGGTATTCTTCATTGTGGCTCCAGGAGACTCCGTGGAGAGCTCCTCCTAATGTGTGTCCTATTATTGCTACATACGCCGTCCTTATATAGCCACTGGGCATACATACATATTCATGTGGCCACATATAGATTGAATAGTTTTCCAGAAAGTTTCCCGCATGTGTCCAAAAATGTGGTGGTGGTCTCTGAGGGTCATTTGCTTCTTCCAACAATCTTTGCCACTTCTGGCAGCCTCTGAAGCACACACAGTAGATGTTTATACCAGCTTAATTGGTTCATTAACACCACAGGCACAGCAATCATCCTGTCCTACTTATCAGTTTAACTGCAGCCCATCCTGGGCATCTGCTATTCCCAGATACTCCTTATCCTTAAGTCCTGTTCCTCTAGACTGCTTTTCTTACACTTATTTTGTACGAAGGTTAAAGGGCCTAAAACTACTGTGAACTGAAACAGTTTATCTTATACAAGAATTCTTAGTATGTTTTTAGCTATACTCTATTATTTTTTCTGTGAATCAGGAACCTCAGTAATTTTCCTTTGCTACTGTTACAAAGCCATCAAACTTAACATTATTTAAAACTGATTCTAAATGTTCATATATTTCATTTTGATTTTGCACCTTCTTTGTCTCAATTCCCCCCTTTTTTTGTCCTATTGCAAATTCTTCTGCAAAATTTTATATATTACCAGCATTACTAATATTACCATTTTATATATTACGAAAGTCTTTTTGAAATAATTTCCCAATTCTACTTGATGTGTGGTTTCATAGAATCATAGAATAGTCAGGGTTGGAAAGGACTTTAAGACCATCTAGCTCCAACCCCCCTGCCATGGGCAGGGACACCTCACACCAAACCATATCACCCAAGGCTATGACCAACACCCCCAAGTCTTTCTCCTTAGGGCTGCTCTGAGTCTCTTCTCTGCCCAGCCTGTAGCTGTGCCTGGGATTGCTCTGACCCAGGTGTAGCACCTTGCACTTGGCATGGTTAAACTTCATCCTGTTGTCATCAGCCCACCTCACAAGCGTGTCAAGGTCCCTCTGGATGCCATTCCTTCCCTCCAGGGTATCAATTGAACCACACAGCCTGGCGTCATCAGCAAACTTGCTGAGGGCACACTCAATCCCACTGTCCACGTCACCAACAAAGATGTTAAACAAGACTGGTCCCAACACTGATCCCTGAGAGATACCACTCGTTACTGGCCTCCGGCTGGACATTGAGCCATTAATCACATCTCTTTGAGTGTGGCCATCCAGCCAGTTCTTTATCCACAGAGTGGTCCACCTATCAAATTGATGTCTCTCCAACTTAGAGACAAGGATG
>JANRGW010045258.1:38761-68530 GCA_024733675.1 Psilopsiagon aymara | reverse complement strand
TGTTTTTCATGTGCCTCAGCATGCCTTCCAGGAGAATCCGCTCCAAGATTTTGCCAGGCACAGAGGTGAGGCTGACTCGTCTGTAGTTCCCCGGGTCATCCCTTTTCCCCTTCTTGAAAATGGGGGTCATATTTCCCTTTTTCCAGTTGTTGGGAACTTCACCTGACTGCCATGATTTTTCAGATATGATGGGCAGTGTCTTAACAACTTCATTTGCCAGCTCCTTCAGTACCTGCGGATGGATTTCATCAGGTCCCATGGACTTGTATACATTAAGGTTCTTAAGATGGTCTTGAACCAGATACTCCCCTACAGTGGGTTCAGGGTCTTCATTTTCACAGTCCTTGTGTCTGCCTTCCAAGACTTGGGTGGTGTGGTTAGGGCATTTGCCGGTAAAGACTGAGGCAAAGAAGTCATTAAGAGCCTCAGCCTTCTCCAAATTTAGCGTATCCAGTTCTCGTGATGGCTTCTGGAGGGGGACACGTTGTCCCTCGTCTGTCTTTTATATGTAATGTACCTATGGAATCGCTTCCTGCTTTCTTTCAGATCGCTAGCCAAGTTTAATTCTAACTGGGTCTTAGCCCAGTTAGAATTAATTTAATTAATTAAATTAATAAAGTAATTACTTAATTAAATTAATTAATAAGGTAGAGACTTAGACATCTTTAACCATGTTTCTATGTGCAAAGACTCATTCTGTTTGATGGAAAAAAGAAAAGAAAAAAAAAGAAGGTGCCTGAGTTTAGACCAAACATTGATTCAGGTCAGGAAAAATGGGATCCTTCCCATTGACTTAAAATGGGTATGTGAGGCTTTTTTCTGATGGCTCATATAAATGAAAGTGAATGGGCATTAGATTACACATTCATCATTCTGATTATCACTTGAACTGCTTAGCATATGCAACCTGGTAAGCATTTGCCAGTATTGTATTTAACTGTACAGATGCTATCAGAACACTATATTCTGAATTTTACTTAATTTATTGTGGTGGTCTAAAGCTCTACAACTGGAAGAGTTTGAGGCAGAAAGATAAATGATCAAGAGAATGCCTGTTCTGCATGGGGAAAACATGGAGTGTCACATTTTTTTAGTATCTGGAGATCTAGTTACTCAGATATAAAACATGCTTTTTACTGCAATAAGAATATGTTGAAAATTATACTTTTAAGTCAACATAAAATAAACCTATGTACAGTATAAGATATGTAAATGCTTTCTTGTAGACAAAAGGATTCTGCTCATCCATTCATGTGATTTCAGAGGTTAAGAATATTGTCTGTTTCCTGTTTATTAATTGTTCTGTAATCTGTTGAGTACAATGAATTAAATGTGTGCGATCTTGAACGTTTGGTAATTTGATCATTCTCACAGAAGTAGTTTACAGTTTGCGTCTTGGATGTGGGGCTGAGACTTCGGCATGTTGGCAGGTTAAGTTTTTTTAAAGGCTGAGTGCTGTTAGAGCCTGTTGCCTCTGCTCACAGGACTTCCCTGGAGAAAGCCTCAGGAACTTTTTATAGCATCCAAATATGAGACTGAGGCATTGTCTTTAAGTGATTTAAATAATTTTAAGATCCACTGAAGGGATATGTTCAGTCAGATGGGCTGGGGTCATTCCTTAGAACTAAAAAACTCAGAGAAACCTGATGATTTGGGGTGTGGCCAAGGTTTTAGTAGAGCTACTACAGAAAACATGAAGCATCACAAAGAGGTTGAAAACATCATGTATTTTCATGGGCCAGCTCTCTTCCCTTTGCCTGCTGTAGCTCCTGAATGGTGAAAAGATCCAAAAGTACATTCATGTGGAGAGAACGTTTGGATTGCAGTGTAAGTGTAAATTTGTATGTGAGTGTGATTGGCAGAACAGTGATTCTGCCTGGTGTTACGACATTAATGTTACCTGCACTTGTGAGAGGAGCTGCAGGTCTTCCAGGGTTGCAAGTGAAGTACCCCACCTGAAAGACTGATGTTGGGACGTACAGTCAGATATATCTCATTTTATTTTATCAGTCTTTTGCCCATAAGTAGTCTTTTGAAGGCCTGGTCAGTGTGGTATTACTATTTGTTGGTTTTTTTTTTTTCTTTCCATTTGTGTTTTAAATGAGACCAGTCACTAGTTCTGTTAGTGGATTCTCATGGATCTTACACAGCCATTCCTTCTGCTTGCCATCCTCTGCTCTCCCTGCTTTTGCATTAGTCTGGGTTGTGGCTCTGCATTTGATTTACAGTCAATGAAAATCTCTTATCAGAGCTTCTGTTAGTGTTGGAAGTCTGTGATCACTTAGGATATTTTTATGCCACGTGAGCATAGGAAAGCAGATCCTAAATGTGACTGTGAGTTTTTGAGGGGAAAATTCCACATATTTTCATTGTTAGTGGAAACTGTAGATGAGAACCTCAAAGAGGAGCACTGAGGGGTAGCCTCCGTAGGTTGTCCACAGTGTATTTGGTCAAAAAATAAGCAGTTTAAGGAAAGTGACATGTGCTTCTTGATGCAGAAAAAACCTTCTGTATGCCTAATACATTGGAAAATATTTGTTCAGGAGCACATCTTCCTTGTGCAAAATTTGCGCCTTTATTCTTATTACGGTAAATATCAACATAGGTTATCTCATGCACACTGAATGTGATGCCCAGGGTCAGTTTTAGCTTGTAAATTAATTTGAAGGAATGTTTTGTTCGGTCATATTAAAAATATCTGTGTAGGTTGTTTGCTTAGAAGCTTATGTATTCCTGCTCTTGCTGGAGTTGTCATCAAACAAAAAGTAACAGTTGTAAATGAAACGTTGTGTCCTGCTTAACGAATGAAGTTTGTGGAAGTAATCCTTATGTGTATACACACATTGATTGACTGATTCTCCTTTAATAAATTGGTATTAATTTTAAGGTAAAAGTTTACTGTTCTGGATTTTTAGGCAGATTTTCCTATTCTTTACTAAACCTTGGTATGAAAAAATGCATTGTCTATTTTGTGAGAGTAACAAATATGTTGCACTGTTAATCGTATGAGAGTGACTCTCAGAGTCAGGGAGGAATTATAAAAATTCTCTTTCATGAAAATCAAATAAACTCAGGTTCTGGATCAAGTGGGCAAGTTCATGTGTCCCTGTAGTTTTTTGAACATCCTGGCTTTACTATTCAGTACCAACAAGGTCTCTGCACTTGATCAAGTGTTAGCATGTTCACCAAGAATCAGCATTCCTCTTCTATATTATTTCTTGATAGCTTATTCATTAATCCTTCAAAAGTACTGGACTGCTAATGGAGTCAGAATAAAAAGGATGCATTTTCAGAAAGTCTTCAGTGTGTTATGTTTGCTTTCTGTGTTTCACTTAAGCATTAATCAATTAACTGATTTTGAGTCTAGTCACTTCTCAGTTTAGATCTCAGCGATACATGGATGCCTAATGTACTCTGTAAATTAGGTGTGAAAGGATTGGAGAAATACACAAGCTGATGCTGTGCAGAGCCAAGTTGGGTTTGCCCTGGCTTTATTTTAGCTTGGATATGCTACCTTGTAGCAGGGCAGTCTGGCAAGGCTAATGCCAAGCTGGAGCTAATTGGCTGTCCTGGGTCTAAACTGGTCCTGTAGAAAACTGCTGAGATACTTATTTCCTACCTGTATTTCTGCATCCATTTTGTTGCTTGAATTGTCTTTTTCTGGGGCTATCCTGTTCCTCTTGTTCCAGGTGATGAAGGGGTGACTTGGTCTCTTTTTGCTGCTCATGATGAAGCACAGTTTTGCAACTTTAAGCCCCATTTGATTGATACTGCCACTGCAGGTTTTGCAAGTGTAAAAGTCTTTAGCTCAGTGGCTTTCTGAAGAATCTGTTGTGAGGAGGTGGTTGTTCTGGGGCTGGTTGGAGGCTCTTACCCAAAGGAGCATCGTAAAGAGTTGAACACCCCAGCTAGCAGCAAACTTGCAGCTTCTGCTTGCCCCATCACCCAGCAGCCAGATTCTGGAATCATAAAATAGTTTAGATTGGAAGGATCTTAAAAACGCTGTAAAGATCTAGTTCCAACACCCCTGCCATGGGCAGGGACACCTTCCATTAGACCGGGTTACTCAAGCCCTTGTTCAACCTGGCCTTGAACACTGCCAGGGATGAGGCAGCTGCATCTTCTCTAGGCAGCCTGTGTCAGTGCTTCACCACCCTCACAGGGAAGAATTTCTTTGTTGCGCAGCAGTTTGTCGGGGTAAAGGAGAAAGGAAGCAGTTTACTTGAGAAGCCTCTTTACTTAGCATTTCTTTAAATATTTTAACTCTTAGTGGCTACTACGTTCAGATTTTTACATTCACGTCAGTTTTGCTATCAGCTGTAACTTTCTATGTGTCTTAATGAAAATGTGAGTGGAATGACTTTTTAAGTATTGTTTAGCTGTCCTGGAATGGAGGCTTTCTTATGCTTAAAACTTCTAAAATTATGAGTTGGTAGTAGTGAGCCACAGGCCATCAAGTGTTGCAAGCTTACAGGACCAGAGAGTATTTCAACAAAAATTTGTTTTGACTGCCTTTAAGGGTTCTGCCTAAAAATTAAAGCTTAAAGTTCATTTTATAACATTAATAGTGAAAACTTAACTAGTGTTTTTTGTGTCATATTATTTCAAGATTAGATATAGGTATACTATGATAGGCAGTGGGTTTGGTTTTAATTTATTATTTATCTTAAGAAATTGGCTTATATATGTGAATAATGGAAAAAGAGGGCAAGTCATGAGAAGTAAAGGTGCGGCTGCCTCCACTCTTCTGCTAAAGAATCCTCAACTCCTGAAAAATCAGTCTTAGCAGAGAGTAGATGCCAAAGATGGAAAGCTGGGGCTTGTGTAGTCTCCACTTGGTTAAGATATTTCCCCAAAGTGCTTTTGCCCACCCTGAAATCGCTGAATTGTATGTGTCTTGGCCCTAGCATTCATATATTCGGCAACCTGTAAGTTCTGCTCAAGCTGTGAGTTTTGCAGGGTTTCTGATGCTCTGTTTGAGAGCAAGGTTACTGTTGCTTTTTTTCTTTAAATTTTATGAGCGTTTTATATAATGATGTTCCTGTAATGCTTTTGGCCATGAATCAGCAAAGCATTTATGTGCATGTTTTAATTGAAGTGTGGAGTTGTCTTGCTGTGCAAATGTTGAAATCAGTGAGACTATTAATTAAAATTAAGTATCTACATAAGTGCTCTTTCTAAAAATAAGTTGCTTCATAACAGCTTTGGGCCATATTTTGGGAAGAGGGTTTGTTTTTTTCAAACTTTGAAAGTAGGTATAGAATTCTCTGAATTGTATGATGATAAAAATGTAGCAGCAATACCAGAGGGCATAATGTTCATGGGATGGAGTGTGAATTTTCTGTCTCATAAGATGTCACCAAAGCCATTCTTTGTTTATTTTAAAATAGAAAATAAAACTATTATGGTTTTCATATTGCACAGAGGGTGGTGTCAAGGGAAACTTCAGGAAGTTGCTCCTTAAGCCCCCACAGAAGCACCCAACTTGTAGGAAACAGTCAATTCATCATCTTGCTTACCAAGTGCCTCGTTTCCAACTCCATTTTTCTTCCATCGAGTAAAACCTTTTATCAGTTAAAGTCAGTGCTTCTCAGTGTGAGACTTCTGGTTGTGTTGTGTGTAATTTATGTTTTCTATCTGTCGTTGAAGGCACTGAAAAGCATTTCCAGGAAGTACCAAGTTGTGTTTTCCTTTATATATCAGGCAATTTACTCTCCAAATTTGCTGTAAAATTACCTTTACAAAATTATCTGGTTTGTTAATTCTCGTGACATCTTGGTGAAATAGCATAGTTTTATCTTGAGTCTGGCTCTTCACCAGACTTACTTTATCATGCTAGCCTGTTTCCTTTTTTTTCTTTTTTTTTTTTCATCTTCTTTTAAAAGCAGACTCCTTTTATAAGCCTCAGTATTCCCCACCTGCAGCAAACCACCAGATTAATAGAGGAGGGAAAAGATCACTGAAAACACAGAGAAGAGGAACGTTGTTATTGTTTAAATTATCAAGCTGCTTGTACTGTCAGATTTCCAATTGCACCTCTGCAGTCTCTTCTTGCAACACTGATTTTTTAAGATCTCCCAGATGTGCCTTTTGCATGTACGTATATAAGCACTGACCACATTCTTGTGCAGGAAGTAAGAGACCTAAATGCATGTGATGTGAGCTGGGACAAAGCACTGTTTGCCTGAGGTCATAGAGATATTTGAAGTCAGAAGCAGAATTGGAGCGCAGGTGTTTTCTGAGCAGAAGATGATGCTTCTGAGGTGCTTCAGCGTGATGTGTTGATATCCCCAAGCTGTCGTTTTTTTACTGCTGCAGCTCTTGGGTTTTATCGTTATCATTTATTCTTTCATTATTAGTAGAAACTGAGAATCATGCTTGCATGTTAACACAGTTCATATTCTTGCTGAAAATCATATGGTTGTTCCTGAAACTGGGGTTCAGAAGGTTCCTATTTTAAGCCATTAATTAATATTGTGAGGGGAGTTGCATTTGTTTAGTGTTGGCACTAAAACTTTTTGTAAAGCATTGTCACATGAACAGAAAGCGAAATTTACATTGTTTGGGGAAAAATACCAGTCTTGCTGTCTTTACTGTGAACACATCAGTTGCTCTTTATTGCTTTTAAAATTTGATTTCATTGTGGTGTGGCAAGCTTTTCAATAAACATAGTTGTTTCATTTATATAACACTAGAATTATTGTTAATGCACAGTTTCATACTGCGAATTACGTATGTAATATTGTGTCCAGTGGGATCCTGTATCACAAAATTTGCATAGTTATAGTGCTGGTGACATCGTATCTCATACAAAGAACCTAGGGACCTGATACAATATCAGTAAAACTGTCTCATAGGTATGATTCAAACAGTTTTATTAGCAACATATGGGGTATGAAGGAGCCACAGAGGGTAGTTTTGAGTGTAAGGGTGCTGGCCTATCTTTTTCAGCCTGTATTTATATCAGGTCTCTTCTACAGCATTATTTGTTGCTGCTCTGGGATTGCTGAAAAATAACTACTAATATGATGACACAGAGGATCAGAATAAATTATAATTGTTGACTTTACAAGAAATTCATTGGCAAAAAGGCTTACTATCCTAAGCTTGGATGTCATTTCTGGTTCAGCTTCGGAACTAAGCCACATGTACGAAAAATAATATCTTTTTGAAAATCTCAGGGTTTTCTGGCAACCTTATGCTGTTGTATTGGATGCTTTTGTGATCTGACAGATATGAGGAAGAAACTTCTTCTGGCTCCATTTTAGTTTTTCATCTTAAGCCTTGACAGTGCATTTTGTTTAACTGACTCTAGGATAGTGAACTCTCGTTCCCCAAATGGAACACATTATGATTAGTCATCTTCAAATAAAGAGTTCATAATTTAAAAGTTTTGACATTAAAAACTAGGCAAAATATAGCTAGAAAATTACAGTAGTGCTCTGTTTAGTTGTACTTCTTAAAATCATGATATGTAGTAAATAATTTTTACATGTTATAAAAATGATAAAAGTTTGAGGGTTTTACATTTCCACGGCTTGACTAAGAGCCACTGTGTATAGATCACTGTTAGAGAAAAGTACTTTATGACTGCTTCCTGATAACTTTTTAAAATGCTTGTGTTTTTAAAAACACCGGGCCGTGCAGTGTGTCTGCAGAACAGCCCATACAGAATTAGGACTGTTATATAGACTTTATTCAGAATTACTTTCGAATTATTTTATTCCACATTGAGGTGCAGCGTGACAAAAATAGAGTTGGAGGGACAGAACTGGTGTATAGCAGCAGGAGATCTGTGAGGATGGGTCATCTGTGCCTCTGCAGAGCTGGGACCTTTGTGCTGCTCCAATGATGTGGAAGCATCTTTTCACCCACTTTTCCTCCATTCATTTTTCTCCATTCCATTTCCATTGCTTCAGTGTAGATCCATACTTGCAGACATTTGATCTGGAAGGTATCCTGAGAGTTGTTCACCTCTTGTTTTTAAGTAGGATGAAACTGGTTTGAATTGTTCCTGCCTTACTTAAATGTGCATAAAATAGTGAAAGAATGTAATTTGGAATTTAATTGCTAAACTTCTTTCTTAAGATTTAAGATCTCAATGAAGAGTGGCGTTTTAGCTGAAGATGAATTACAATTCAAGTATTTCCTTGCAACACCTCCCAGAGCTCAGTGTTACTTGCTAAGATTTTCAAGTGTATTCTCTTCAAGCCATCAGTAAAAATACTGAAGCATGCTGGAGTGAGGACAGATTCCTGCCTGTTTCCAGTGTTCTGCTATTCTCATAACAGACTACTGGTACTTCCACCATGCAATTTTGCATCCTGTGATGTTCTCACATCTTTAAAGTATAAACTAGATCATATTTCCTCATTTTCTATAAAGTTATGTGAAAAAAACTCAAGGAAGTTATGATGAATTTCTTGTCAGAGAGGAGACTTAAGATTGGTTTGATGTGAATTTTTAAATTTTCCCTAACAAATGTTGACTGGCCAGTCCTTTTGGTGTGTATAAATAGATAATTTAATCACTTATTTTGGTAACCTGTTGATATGGGAGTATGGTTTACTTTAATTATCATTTCTTCATTTTCTCTCTGGAATAAGTTTTTTTTGTGTTAGCAGTTCCTGTCTTTGGGAGCTTTTCTGATTTCTGTGAGATTTTGAAGATAATTGCAAATGTTTCAAGAGCTATTTCAACAAGTTTTCTCTGTGTTCCCTGTGTTCCAGTGCCTCACCACCCTTACAATGAAGAATTTCTTCCTCATATCCAATCTAAACTTTCCCTGTTTAAGTTTGAACCCCTTACCCCTTGTCCTATCACTACAGACCCTAATGAAGAGTCCCTCCCCAGCATCCCTATAGGCCCCCTTCAGATAAGGCCAGGTTGAATGGGTCTTTGAACAACCTGGTTTAGTGAAGGTATCCCTGCCCATGGAAAGGGGTTGGAGCTAGATGATTTTTAAGGTCTCTTCCAATCCTAACCATTCTATGATTCTATGATTCTATTCAATAGTAAAATATCTCAGACTGCCAGTTTGAATGCCATGTTTTGAAAAATATCCTCTCACCCTGTTTCTATCATCTCTCTTCTAAAGCTTGGATTGGAAGCTCTCTGTGGCTGTTGAGAATATGATGTTCTTCTTTGAAGACTGAAGTGAAAAAGTTGTCATTTTGAGAAATACATGGATACATATAATCTAACTTGCAGTCAAGAAGTATACAGATGCCAACCTTCAGGTGCATAAATATCACAGTCTTGTAATCTTTGTATCAAAGCAACCATCTGTAGGGTAAAATGGTCATTTTCAGTGTGTCTCATGAAAAGTCATCTCTTTCTCTTAGACATCATTAAACATAAACTTTCACTGTTTTAATGTAACTTTGCTTTTTACACACCTCAGTACTTTCTCCTTTCCTGTATTATTTTTTGTTTGGAGTAGAAATTTCACAGCCACTTTGCCAAAGATGCTAGAGGAGTGATTTTTGAAATAAAATATTAAATTAAAAAATGATATAAACAGGTCTGGACATCATGTCACAGGAACTTGAGAACTGTTTCATGAGCCTCTAGAACCACTCATGTTAATTGTTGCATACCTTGTAAATGTGCTTATTTTGACGTACTGAAGACTTCCAAAAAGTTTCTTTAGTCAAAAGGGCATAGAGGGTGTTGCAGTGGATTTAGCCCAGAACACAGTAAAGTAAAGGTTAACTGTGACTTCCATCAGTGAAGGCTTAAAAGCTGACACTCCTTCCCCTCCTCTCCCCCACAAAAAAACCCGACGAAAAAGCAATCCCAAAACCATTTAATGCCAGTCACTGTGGTTTTGTGATAGCAGTCTTTGTGAGACAAAGCTGATGTATTTTTCTAATAGGGCTGTGTGTCTGGCCTATTCTGCTATATTGAACTAATTTCTTTTAAAGCATTACATCATTGCAACATAATATTTTGATAGAAAAACTTGGATTATATGTATCTGAGACACAGAAAAGATTAAAAATGTCCTGTTGCTTAAAGTGTAACTTTTAATGGGACGAGAAAGATGTACGTAGTGGGTCGCAAATGTTTGTGTTATACTTTTATCAGCAATTTTGCAAGCTATTTGATTTTGCTGCTTTATTTTTCAGATGATGCAAAGAATACTGTAAAAATATACCTATATCCCCAGTTAGTCATGTAGTTCAGTCATCAAAATACAGTAAAACTGTAGTTAGTACAGTGAACCTAGTTTGGGAAACCCCATTTTGAGAATATGTGTGTGATATGAGGAGAGGCAGGGAGGGCTGGGACATTTTAGCCTCAAGATGAGTGGGCTTAGGGGCACAAAATGAAACAGAGGAAATTCTGTTTAAACACAGTAAGAAGTTTTTCACTGTGAGTTATCAAACATTGAAATAGGTTGACCAGAGAGGCTGTGGAGTCTCTTAGCTGTGGAGATAACTGAGAACTCAGTGTGGTCCTAGGGAACCTGTTGTGGTTGACTGTGGTTTGAGCAGAGGGTCTGGACTAGTCAATCTCTGGAGGCCCCCTCTAACTTCATCCATCCCCTGATTCTGTGATGCGGGGAAGGTCTTAGAAGTGTGAGTATCTGTGACTATAATGCCATGGCAAAAGGGCTAGCTCAGTCTTTGCATATATAAAAAGGAGACCATGAAGTAAACAAACACATAAAATCTTGACATCAGCAAGACTGCACTGCAAAACTGTTATTAATATATTGTCTTGAGTTCTGGTAGGATGGGGTGTTTTCCTGACATGCTTAGAGTGATAATGGTGATCATCTTCTGTAGAGAGGATTTTTAATGGCAGGTGAGGTTAATAGGGTCTTGGGGGAGAGGAGGCAAGGTTCACCTCGGCCCCTCCACTGTAGGATTTAATGAAGTGTGAAGTAAAAGAACCTACCTGTTCTTGAGATCAGTCGATACAGGTGATAGTGGACTCTCCTGTCCTTTGCTTTCAGCTGAAGTGTAGTCTTTTTCTGCAGACATTACTAGACTGAGGAAATTATTTGGGATAAATATTTGGGTGATGTAATACTGTGTAGTATTTTACTTCTGAGGCTGAAACATTTGGGAAGTTGGAGCAGATGAACTCATATCATTTTTTTCTCTTCCCCTTCCATCCCCCCTTCAGATACAAGCTGAAGATAAGTGACAGACCTAAAAGATGAGTGAGCCCTACAGTGAAATGTGGAGAGATGACCAAAAATGTTTGGTCATTCAGATATGTATTTCTTATTTACCATCCTACCTCCTCCCCCCCCCCCCATCAAAATATGTGGAATTCTGCTGTTCAGACTAATGGTAGTCAGTAGTGAATTGACTGTATTTTGACTATAGATTAACTATATAATTTTCATATTTTATATGAGAATAATTTTAATAATTCTCTTTAATAATTCTCATATTTTATATGAGAATTATTTAATTTGGTTGTATCTTCAAGTGTAAAAGACACTTGAAGATTCAAAAAGAAAGATTAAAAATCTGATCACTTTTTTGTGAATTTTTCATGTTGTGGGCATATCAGTCAGTTTTTTAAGGGAGTAATCCCTCCTCCCCAGTGTCTAATATTTAAACCAGCTGGGGGTTGCCTCTTTTAAGGGAAGGCTTTGTACTTCATTGTACAACTTCTACACATGTAAAAATGCTGTAAGACTGATCTGTTTAAGGAAACAAACTAGTGTGACATAGTCTGTGTCAGTGCTGTTCTTTCTTCTTTCCACTCTTTCCCAGTAAATTCTGAACTCATCAGGCAACTTGTGCTAAATTTGATAGAAGTGTAACATCCTTAACCTATGTGTTAAATTAACATATGTGGTCAAGTAACAAAAAGAGAATGTAATGGGCTACAGTGAGGGAAGGCTGCTGTGTAAGCTCTTATGAAACAGCAGAGAATTTGAGTATTTCTTAGATTTTGTTGTTTATGTTGCACACATTTCTTCTGGTGGCATAATTGATTTGTATATTTGACTCTAAGGCATCAGAATGGTGCTAGCTCTGGAATTGTGTGTTCTAATAGCATTATCAGAGGTCTCCGTAACATGGAGATTGTTTGAACTTTTACAGTCCGTTTATTGTAATGAAATCTTTATTGGCTTGTTTGATGCTTGTGAAACTCTTCCTCCGTCATCTTGCCATTTCCTTACAGTGGTTATTCTAAACCTAACGTACAGGTTTTTGAGGGATTTTTCATTTTTAAATTCTAGAAAGTGTCAAGAAGTTGTTTTTGAGCTGCTTTTTATTGTAAAGATGCAGGCTCTTCCCTATCATTCTTCACTCAGTCTCTTTAATACTACTACTACCACTAAAAGAATATTATAAAACTATCAGTTGAGTGTTCAGGAGTCTTTGGGTAGTACATAAATTGTGTAAGAACAACTTTTTTTGTATTTTTAAATTGGGGAGTGAAATCGATTAGTGGTATGTCATTTGCAGTGTGATATAGGAAAGTCTTGTGGAATTTGATTGTTTTCAGTGGCAGTCATCGAGATAGCAAAGCCAGAAGGAAATATTGTTGAAAAAGTAGTGTTTTAGAAAGCCTAGTTCTTGAGTAGCGCAGTCTCCTTTAGGTATTGCTAAAGAGTAGAAACACTGAACAAGAGCTTTCATGTACTACAGTGTCTGCAACTTGTAGGTGGTATTACTGACCACGATGGTTGGAGAAGGTATTATGTCCATAGCTTGGTGTAGAATCATAGCATAGTTTTGGTTGGAAGGTCATATAGGCCAAACCCCTGCAATGAGCAGGGACATTTTCAGCTAGATCAGGTAGTGTAGGTGCATCTTTTCCAGGCAGATGATATACATGAGCTGGAGGAAGGGGGTTGAAGACATAAATCATAACATATTACAGGAAGTAACAGACTTGTGGTTATTCACATGAAATCACATGCCAAGGACTGTGTATGTTTAAGTTATGAAATCCTTTATGATTAATGTTTTAATTACTTGTCTGTGACCTAAATTCTGTCATGTTTCAAATTTAATTAGATTTGAGGTACAGGAGTAAAAAGCAAACTCGAGGCCCTTCTCTTCCCCAAATTGCTTACAATCTCCACAGTGCTTCCTCAGTTGGGGGTTTTGTCAGATGCTGAAGACCTGTAATGCCTCTGGGGCTGCTTCTTGCACAGATGAGCAGGGCCCACAGTAGCTTCATGAGCTGGGCAGAAATGAAAGTCACAGAAACTTAAAAAGTAGTGTTGTCTGGGAGAGGACAGGTAGCACAGCTCCTGTTCAGAGTTGGGGAGAAACAGCCTCAAGTAGGTAGAGCATCTATCTCACCTCCAGTGCAATCCCCAAGTGAGTGAACTTGCTGTGGTGGCGGGGGAGGGGGAGGGAGGGGGCGAAGGGTTGGAAGTGTTAGTTCACACAAGTATTACATGTTGTGTATTTTATTTTTTTTCCATAAGCAGTAAAAATTGTGTATGTTGCAAAGACAGCACTATGATAGACATACAGGGTAAGATTTTCAGAAATTTTTTAGAGTCTTTGCTGATCTGCCATTTTTCAGGAATGGTTTAGACATTTGGGTAACCAAGTCTCATTGTAACTCCAGAAGACTTTCAGCTTCTTGTTTTGAAAACATTGGTCCAAGTTATGTAGGTGTCTTTTCTAAAATACTTTTATTGTACTCAATTTCATTTGGTGTAGAACGTAGGGGAGGAGCATGCGCTGACATACTCTGAGCACATGCAAAGCAGACATCAGTCTAAGGGCAGAAGGATGTTTACTGGGGTGAGTGGAGATCAGGTGGAGGCCACCAGTGCTGCTCTCAGGGGTGACCAGTTTCCAGTTTCTCATTTATTTGCATCAGGTGTAGAGTCGGTAGGTAAGCACAAGTTGTCCATCTGTAACTCATTTCAAGCTTCAGTGTGCAGTTAAGTGGCTCCATAAAACTTAGCGATTTCCACATGTAGGCTTTGATATGCAAGTGTTGTTGTTAAGTATAAAAGAAAATACCGGGTGCGTCTCAGCTGTTGGTTCCTTTGCTGCACCACGGTGCTAATAAAAATGGAAGACAGCATGCAGGTTGCAGGATTACAGAGGTGACAGTGGTCTTGGCTGCTCTGATCGAGAAGGATGAGTGCCTCTGAGGATTGTCATCTGCTGTGGGTTTCTCCTAAGTCTTGCTCTCCTACACAAAGCCTTACCAACTACACCTTCTGTGCATTCAGCTTGTCCCCATCTCTTCCGGAAAAGCAGTGGGATGAAGTTGGAGTGCTGATGATCACGTGGCTTCTGGGGTAAATCTGTGCACTGTATCTGATGCATTTCCATTGTTTGAAGGCAATTCCTTCTGACTTTGTACATTTTTCTTGTGTGATCAATTTTCCTTTTCACAAAGGACATGCAATTATGTTTTAAATTGAACACATTTAATTTTTAACAAGGCCACTTGAAAATTCTTCACAGTGAGAACAATCAACCATTGGAATAATCTCCCCAGGGAAGTTGTGGATTCCCCAACATTGGGCATTTTTGAGGTTCAGCTGGACAGGGTGCTGGGATGTCTAGTCTAGGTCATGCTTTGACTAGCAAGGTTCTAGAAAGGTTGGACCAGATGATCCTTGAGGTCCTTCCAACCTGGTGTTCTGTGATTCACTTTTCACAAATCACAATGGAAACCCTGCTGCTGAAGTAAGAATTTTTTGAAATTATTGGAGGCTTGCAAGTGATAAACCTTAATTTAAAACCAGTAAAACTTCCAAAGTCTCCATTGCTCTTATAGGACGTTATTGCTAGAAGGGTTTTTTTTGTTGTTTGTTTGAGATTTTTTTAAGGGGTAGTGTTTGTTTTGGTTTCTTCTTTCTTTTTTTTTTTTTTTAATCCTGAGTTATGAAAATGTAGCACTTTAAAATCTGATGAATATGAGTTAGTGTAAAGCTAAACAGTATCCTGTGTTCAAATGATAGCAGCAATGAGTGCCGACAGTCTTGAATCATACGGTTACTGCTATGAAGGTATTTCAGAGACTGAAACTAGAACCTTTTCTAACGCTTCCATCTGTGTACCTGTAATTCACATCATCCTTAAAAAGGATTTTACCACACGCTTGCAAAGTGTGGATTGAAAGCATACGTATCAAATGTCATGCTACACTTCTGGCTGGAAGTGCCTGAGGTGTGGGGGAGGGTCGCTGTATTTTCGGAGAGGTGTAGCATGGGCTTTTCCCATGCAAGAAGAGGCAAGTGTAGAACTTGAATTGGTACATTGTTAAGTGCTCATATGTTTTTATACGGGTTAATAATGTTCTTTCTCCTTCGTTTGGGAGTTTTTGTGTGTGTGTGTGTGTGGTTTGTGTGTTTTTCTTTCTTTTTTCCCCACCTCCCTGACAACTTAAATTTGAATATTATGTACTAGAAATTTCACAGGATTCTGGTAAACAGTTAATAATTATTTTTAGGTGATTTCCAGTCTTTAATCTCCTTGACTCACTGGTTCAAGATACTTTGTAACGGTATTTTTATTATTATTATTCTTTTTTTCTTTAAATGGGAGAAACCGGGAGTAGTTACTCAGATATTTGCTAGGAAAAAACAGCTGCATAGGTGCTGGCTGGGACCTGACAGTGTGCTGCCAGTTCATCTGAGCCAACGTGCTTGATAGGACCCTGGTGTAGCCAGAATGACTTTTGCAGAAGTACATCTTAAAATTTTCTGTCTTGTTTTGTACTTTGTTGTTCGTGGTTTGGTTTTGGTTTCTTTTTTCCTGTTTTTGTTTTTTTTTAATTTTTCATGAATAATATGTTCCTGTAACAGGCAAATTCTAAGCATGTCTTAGATGTGTAGAGGAGCACAGATACAAACAGGACGGCCTTAAAGTATTCCAAACATGGACTTCATATAGCTGTAGATTTATATATATATATATATATATATATGTATGCATTTCCCTTCACTTCAGGGATATATAACTTTTGCTGTCTTAGAGACCCTGTAATAGATAGGAGGACAGATCTGTAGGAAGTGATATTCCCGCTGAGATCAGGGAGAGGCTTATTCTGCTCTTTTGTTCATGAAACCGCAGCTGGAAATGAAAGGCTGCAGCTTATAGCACTGGCTTGCTTTCTTACAACAAATACCCAGATTTTAATGAGGTCAAAGGATTCACTAGGTAGCTTTCCAGGTACCAGGTACTTACCTGAGTCACTGAATAACCCATAAATATAATTTATTTCAATGATGAGAGTGAAAACTGAAGTAGTGTCATTCTTGAGAGTGGACATGCATGGCATGTACAGAACTCTTGAGCTTGGCTAACCTGGGGCATAAAAGTGTTGAACTAAAACCTGGATTTGCAGTGTAATAGTTCTGAATCATTGAGTGAGCTTGCTAGGCCAACTGGGTTGTCGCGGCTTAGAGTGGAAACTAAACCCCCTCCCTCCACCTAGAAGGGAAGCATAAATAGGAAATAATGACTTAAAATACGCTTTTATCTTCAGTACTGACTTACAATGACTTAAAATATGCCTTTATCTTCTGTACTAACTTAAAGTGGCTTAAAATCCTGAAAATAAAGGGGTTCCTTAACCTTTTTATTCAGGAAAACTGCATTTTGTGTCATGTTATAGGGTTTATTTGGCAATTGACTTACAGTTTTATAAATGCATAAATGACTGAATAGTAAAAAAGCCTTTGATGAAAGGGAATTGTGTGTTCTGTGGTCAGCAGAAGCTTACTGGCTGGTGTTATTCTGTAAGGCTATTTACAGCTCAAAGAGTAATGTCTTTCTGTATCTTTTCTGAAACTGTTATGAAAATAGAGTTATCATTGTGAAACTTACAGTTTTGACAGTAAGAATGGCCCTTCAATCTCTGAAGGCAGCTTGATTCTCCATACAAGTTGAAACCATAAACATTTTATGGCACAAGATGAATTGCTGGGATAGAAACATAAATTTTAGAAAGAAAAAAAGAAAAAAATGGTGAATGCCTGCATTGTTGAATTTCTCGAATTCCTGCAGGGAAGAAGAGCCATATGGTATTTTGGTAGCTTCTAATGCATTGAAGGATAGGCACTGCAGGTGACTTGGACCAAATCCTGCAGACATCTTGTGTGCAGGAATATGAATTTGTTTTAGTGAAATTGAACTTTATCTTCAGCTTGCATTGTCCAGATTGCTGAAGAATTTTTTCTAAAGTACCAGATTAAGTATTTCTATGTATTTAGTCATTGTGGAGGGAGGCTGGTTTCTAGGACCATGGGCCCAAACTGCAATCTTTAATTTTCTTTTTTGAATAGAAGAGGAGCACGGAGAGAGAAGAGTATTTTGATATTCTTTGAGAATGAAAACAAAGGAGGCTGCCATCCTGTTACTTTTTCAGTTAAGTGTCACTCATCCTAATGCTCATCCTAATGTAATCATCAACTCAGAATGGTTACTTACACTTCTTTACAAAATTTGGATGAAAGAGCCTTGCAGATAAGTTAAAGACCACAAATAAAAAACAAAACCAAAACAACAAACCAACAAACCAAACTCAAAAGCTCATAACTTTATAAACTGAATTAGTTGTTTCTTTGAATTACTTTGTTTTAGTCATGTTGTTATAGGTATCAAGGCAGCTAGCTATTATAATTTCTTTGTAAGGGTTTCATGCATTTCATTTCACTCAGCAAATCAAAGGCTAGGTTGAAACATAAGGTGTGTTAAAGATATGCTAAACATGCTTACACTGAGTCAGTCTAGGTATTGTGGGTGTCAGTTGCAGTGCACATGCAGTGACACTGGATTTGCATTTGGCAGCAACATAATTGCATACTGTGCATTCTTGGAAAATGTTTATCTTGGTTGCTAAAGCTTCCTTCTAACTTTGGAGTTCTATCTCTCCTAGCGATACTGCAACTGACTACGCTTACAGCTTTCTCATGGTGTTTGAAAGGACCCTACTCTTAGCTGCCAACAAGTTTTAATGATACATGCTGCTGTTACCAATTTACATTCAGGTTTGTTTCACTTTAAATGGAGACATCCATTTTGGGTTCTTTGCAAGAGAGTATGTTACTAGGTCTTTGATACCTATTCATTTTTGTAATGGGGGAAAATCCCTATGGCTGTAAACAGCTATGCATCTCCATGTAAGTAGCGTACCAACAAGTATCAGTCTGTGTGTGAAGAGGATATTAGGTTTAGACTTCATGTTACATCAAGGAACATATAGAAAAATTCATTATGGTATCACAGATAGCAGCATACGAAAGCATTACTCTGCCATATACTGAGAAACAGTCTTTTGGGTTAGTCTTGTGCCTAACTTTATCCATGTGACTGACAGTAAGTTAAATGTGAGTTGCTCATCTGCCTGATCTTGCTATCATTCATGAAGATTTCCCCATCATGAAGATGGGGTTGTTCTGTTTATCTTCCTATAAGCACATCTAGCCAGGTGATCGAAATGTAGCTTAAATGAGTTGGGTACCTAGCCCAGTCATGTAAACATGGCTGTTGGAACCTGTAGAGCTGCTTTTACTGAAAAAAAAAAAAAAAAAAAAAAAAAAGGTATTTTGGGGATATTTAGTATTGTTTATTGCATCTTTTAGTACTATTTTTATTTTACTGTAAGTTTGAGAAGAAAAAAAGCAAACAAACAAGGTTTAGTTTTAACCAAACTTGAAAGAACTGCTTTAAAGCTACATGCAGTGACTGATTTTCTTTTGAAGAGTTAGGAATCTGTTTACAGAATCTCACTACTATTTGTAACTAATCTTTGCAGTATTTTCTTTCAACTTTGGAAATTCATTAACTGTAAACCTTGTGTAAATGTCTTCAGTCTTTGAATTGCTGTTTTATTCAGCAGCGTGGCGTATCTGTGAATCTAAATGAAGAAAAAGTTATTTGGTGAGGAAATAGTTAATAATGAGACATGACAAATAGTGTTTGAAGAAGCTGTTAGTTTTGCTCAGGAAGATTTAATTTTCTAGAATTTGTGCTACCTCATTATTTGTAACATTGAAACTACTTCTTATCAATCAAACCAATCACTTACGTGAAGAAATGAAACAATGTTTACCATTCTGTGTGGAAAATACTGAGTTAGACTCGGGGGGCCAAATGCTGCTTTGAAATCACATAGTCAGAACCTGAATTGGATTGAGTGATCATTTTAACAGATTGCGATCAGGATTCTTAATATCCTTTTAGAATGACTAAATTTAGTGAAAAGATGCAGTATAAGCATTTTGTGAACCAGTCAGGACTGAGATAATCCAGATTTCATGGCTAATGCACCTGTAAACTGATGTCAGCTAGTCAAAAATTGGGATGAAGGAATTTGGAGACAAGTGTGTAGAGCAAGTCTAGGAGCTGTGCTGATGGATGGTCTTCTTTCCCCATTTGTGTTGTAGGGGCAGTTTTTCTCTTATTTTTTCAAGGTTGTTTGATTTAGTAGTCACTAAACTCCTTTTTTCTCTATCGTAGTGTCTTCTAGCTTGGGTAATTAAACTTTACCTACTATAAAGTTCTCTGCATAGCAGGCTAATGGTAACCTTTATTTCTTTTGTTGGATGTAGCAATGGCAGCATATTTTTACAGGTTTTAGTTATCATTTTTCTTAAAGTGTTGGGACCTCTTGGTGTTTGATGTTTAGAGGTTAAGGGACCTTAAGTTATTCTTGACTCAGTCTTCAGCTCCATTTAGGTCTTCGTTAGGCTGTTCAATCAATATAAAAGTCACTTTAAATTTACTTCTGGCATCTAGGGATTTTTCAGATATAGAAGTATAACACAAAAGCAGCAATGAGAACAAGGCGGCAGAATGCGATACAATCCAGGTGTGTTATACTTCAGGCACTGGGTCAGTTCTTGGGCAGTATAATTTAGAGAAGTACTAAATTACCATGTAGTACTTTCTCCATTTTCCCTGTAGGTTTGATTGTTGGCAGAAGTAATTTGGCTTCAGTACTTCATTTCATGCTTTTAGTCATACATCAGAGAAAAATGAGTTATCATCAAACAACCAATGTAAATATTTACTATTATAGTTTTAACTACAGTGTGTTCTGTGCGCTTTAGTGAGATGAAATTTTTCTAGGGAAAATATCAGACAGCTCTGTGTCCTCCAACATTCTCCTGCCCTGCCGTGAAAGGCCCATTTTTTTAATACCATTAATGCAAAAAGACAGCTGATAAACTGTAAGTTCATTTTGGTTTTAAATTGGTCATTAAGGCAGAAGTTCCAATAATACTGCAAAGTCAGGTAGTTTCCATAAAAAGATAGAAATATGTATTTTCTTGTTTTATAAAGCGTAATTATTTTTGTTACAAAGCTGGCCCTGTGCTAAGTAACAAGTTAGTATGTCTCTCAATGAAAAATGTGACATGACTATTTGCAAGTCACATACAGTTTTGCATCTACTGCTTTCTTAGGAGCATCTTTCAGAAGTTGCAGTGTGTTTTCTTTGAATATAAAGCAGTTTGGTATCACTAGAAACGCTTTAGAGTATATCAGCAAGTTGTTACATGGAAAGACTTCAAGAGGCAATACATTAGGCAAAAAGCAGTGACGATACCTGTGGAGCTCACCATGCGTGCCCTTAAGCAAAAGATAATAATTAGTGTCTTGTATTCCCATGCAAACTAGCCCAAGTGTTGATGTTTATGAATTGCAAAGATCACTGTGATACTAACTCAAACTCCAAGCTGCTGGAGTTGTTTATACCCATTCAATTTTTAATGTACCTATAAGATGTTTTGATGAGAGTATTTAGTTCTAAGGGATTTGCATGCCATAATCATACCTCCAGTGATTTCAAAACAAAAGTAAGGGTAGTTCTTCAAATACTCTAAGTGCTAACTTCCACTTCAGTATTAATAGTTAACAGTAAGAACATCTCTGAAAATATCTTCATATTTTGTTGGCTGAATGTGATTCGGTTGCTTCTGTCGTGCTTCTGGGATGATGGTCATTAAAAGTAGTGAAGTATCTGCTGTTAGGTAGCCTGCAGAGTGAGAAGTTACCCACAGCTCGTGAATACCTGCTTTGCTAATTAGTTTATACACATTCAGCTCATGCCATTTGCACTTCAGTCAAAAGAAATTATTTGACTAGAATTGACTTTCCTCAGCATTTTGGTACAGTGGGCAGAGGTGCAGTGATTCTGAAACCTGAGTTGTAAGAGCTATGTGATTTAAATAAAATAATTGAATAATTTAAATAAATATAAATAATAATTGCAAGTTTTACACACAGTAGAATAATTTTTAGTTAATTTATACCATGTATGCTTTAGAGCACATACCTGCAGACTCCTGACAGTTTAACTGTTCTGTTATTGCAGAAGTCTTTGTGTTTCATTGCATGTACCTGTAAATAAGGCAAAACCCATGAAAAGTACAGCAAAACAATGGTGAAAGCCATACCTGTTCAGAGCCTTTCCTTGCCAAAGGCTCAGTGACTAGTGGGGATGTGGTGAGCTGGAGAGTGACCTTGTATAAGCTGATCTGGGGAGAAAGGAGTAAAATTTTATTATCTTTTTTAATTCGGAGGAGTTAATGTGAAATCTTACTATGTAAGTTCCTTAAGTTACCAGGTTTGATTTGTGCATAGGGGAAAAAAAAACAACAAAACAAAACCCAAATACATTTCCTCTTGAGTGTAGGAGGAAACATATAATCTGATTCTTTTTGTTCATTTCAGTGAATTAAAATAAGGTATTAGGGAAAAATGAGATTGTGTGAATATATATTACATGAGCCATATTTAAACCAATTTAAATCTGAGCTATCTCCAGTGAATCATAAGAGAGGGAGGAGTTTGTTAGTCAAAATGTCAAAATGAATAATTATGCTGTGGCAGGGCCAAGGAACTATGGTTAATTCCTGAGCAGCAGAACAGGTCTTTAAGAACTGTGGTAAGACTATCCCCAATATAAATATTGCTAATACTATTTTAGTATAATTACATTAGTTGTTGTGGCACTGTTGAGGAGATTATATCACGCTGTTGCTTGCATGGGACAGTGCTGGCATCATCAATGTAAATGTAAAGCTGTGTCATGTTTTGAACATGTAAATTAATCATGTGTTACGTATTATAGAATATATAATATGCTGTGTGTGCCCAGTCCTGAGAGCTTGCATGTGAGTAGGTGCAGCATTTTGCTCGAGGGGGGCTGGCAGAAGCAGGCTCAGTCTAAGTTTTAAAATAAAGCTCCTGTAATCAAAGTCTTGAGCACTTTGATTACGAGCAGCACCATTTCAGCCATGTGCCTTTCTGGAAAACAGATTCTTCTTACAGTATTTTAAGCCAACTGGCATTTAGCTTATGTTCTGCTGTGTAGCAGATAGGAATTTTTTTAGATGACAGGGGATGCTGTATCATGCATTACTAGCCTCCATCACAGGTTTTCAGTAGATCTCCTCCTCTAGTAGTTTTGGCAAAACTTAAATTCTGATCCTTTAGTACAAGAAGCCTTTATTTCACGTTGAATATTTCTCAAATGGGCATGTGGGTAGGAGCTTTCCCACTGGACTTTCCTCTGCTGCATACCTGCTTCTAGTGTCTGGTTCTTCAGATAAAATAAAGTTGCTCTTGTGCTCTAAACAAATGTGCAGAATCCACATTCTAATTTTTTTGGGGCTTCATTCCCTGTTTTCAAATATAACTTTATTTTCTGAACTCTTCAACACAGGGCAGCAGAGTGATTTTATTCTGTCAAATGCAGTCCTGGTGTAACACTTTATATTTCTTAAAAAAAAAGGAAAGGTGCTCCCAAGGAACAAGGGACAGGACAAGAGGAAGTGGCCTCAAGGTGCACCAGGGGAGGTTTAGATGGAGCTGAGGAGCAATTCCTTCCCCAAAGGGTGCTCAGTCATTGGAACAGGCTGCCCAGGGCTGTGCTGCAGTCACTGTCCCTGGAAGTGTTCCACATCAGTTGGACTGGATGAGCTGAAAGGTCGTTTCCAACCTGGTTGATTCTATGATTTATTAATAGTAGGTACTGCTGGAAATCCCATAGTTTGCTAGATTTGTTAAAAGCAAAGTATCTCTGTAGTCAGAAATACTTCTGTTTATAGCAAAGATAATACAGGAAATTATCTGAAATACACTAATAAAATAATTGTCTTACTAATTTAATTTAGTTGGATTGGTGGTGTACAATCTCGTTAACCTTTAAGCAGAAATAAATAAAATCTGCAAGTAGTAAGGAGGTGCTAAGTTTTACATATGCAAAATATAAATTGCACAAATGTGACTGATGCATTGAATAGCTTGAACAGCAGTTGTGCTTGTCGTTGTTCTGCAAGAAAATGATACTTCACAACTGTGAAACATGAAGAAATGCACTTGGTGTGAAGTCCCACCCAAACCCGATAAACTGGGATTTTTTTTCTTCTGCAAGAGGTGAGCAGTTGCTGCACAGTGTTACTACTTCTGTGATGGTTGATTCATCCCTTTGCTATGCAAATTTTAAGTATACAAGGATTCTGTACTTTTATTTAAGAAATATGCCTGCAGGCTGTATTGGTAGGCTTTAGGGAGATATCTGGTTTGGTGTGAAATAAATAGTTGTTAAAAGATCACATGAATTTATGTCTTAGAAGATGAAAAGTGATGCTGTGAGCATTTTGAGAGCACCCTCCTGTACCCAGCACATGAGCTTGCCACTTGGTTTTGGTTTTTCAAAGAAACCTCACCAACATCGTGGAAAATCAGAGAGCTGCAGGCCTGGGTGGGGAGAGAGACAGCAGCAATGTGTTGCCTTAAAACCACAGGAATTAGGACTTGTATTTCAGGCACCCCCAGTCCTAACCTCTGGGGTTTGACCCTTGGAGTAAATGCTTGCTAGTCCTGGTTGAGGGACTAGTTTCTTTCTCTTAAGCTTCTGTCTTCAGACCGTTTGAGTACTGAGCTTATAATGTATGGATTTAAATGCCATAATTCAGGTTTGTGTGCTAGTTGTAAGCATCCAAGTTTGCGTATTTTGAATGAAACGACAGGAAAAAAAGTCAACACATGAAAGCATTTGAATGAGAGGAAGCTTTGGTACTTGAATTTTTTGTTTAAGATTTGTCTTGCTAAAGAAAACAAAGCATTGACTTAAAAGCTATTCGCTATTAGGTTAAGCCCAGACCTTTCTTATCCTGTTACTGTCAAAAATATTAATCAACTCCTTATATCAGTATGAAATCCACTCTCTGCACATCTTTTTTATCCCTTCTCTCATCCAGCAGCATCATTCATTCTGCAGTGGTTTATTTTCTGCTGCAGAGGAGCAACGTATTTTGGAAACATTTATTCCTCTTCTATGAATAACTTTATCTTCATTTATGTAACTGTGATGAGGACTTTTATGCCTTAATGATATAAACTAAACAAATTAACTTGCTCATTACCTTTCAGTAGACACTTCAGATGACTACTACTTGTGACTTCAAAGTGTAAATCAGCCTAGAAGTTTAAATGCCTGATTTTGTGTTTCTTGTGCATACTCAGGTAATATCCACTGAAATTAATAGTCCTGATGCTTGCTTGTATGAGGAAGTTGTTATGCTGATTTAAATAGAGCTGATGGAAATAAGTTGCAGCTCTCTAGGTAAGGTGACAGCAGCTGTCCTCATCTGCATCCTTGTCTCTCCTTTTCATACGTCCCTAAAATGTGCTCCCTCATCTGAAATTTGTCATTTTAAATTCTGTCTTGTTGCTTTCATTGAGTGATTAGTAAAGATAATTCTTAGCTTTCGTAGCATTAACATTAGCTTATATCTGTCATATTTCTCTCCTGACTAAACTAAATACTGTTTTTATTTTACTCTGTCACACTTGATGTGAAAGAACTAGTCTACCTAAAACTTGATTCAAGGTTTCCAGTGAAGAAAAGTGGCTCAAACTTTGATTTTTATGCTATTTGTCTTTCCTGATGGTCACTGCACACCCATCTGAATGGTGTGGAGTTATGTGTGGGGACCTGTTTCTGGTGCTGGTAGTGGTGCGTGATACCAAAGGAATCACTTTTCAGGTAGCCTGAGCAATGGTCTTGCATCAGTTAAAAACCCCTTTTGTAATATCTATCAGGTGTATGTGGTGTAGCTTCAAGGAGAATATTGCATGTGGGCATAAGACGCATGACAGGTGGATATGTGTCTGGTTTTGATTTGACTTGCCTTTTTCCCTAGAAATTTGTAACTGTTTTGTTTTTGTCCCATTTCATCTTGAGGCAGACAAATGAAGAAGATTGTGGGAAGCGTATGGAGGAGTCCTCCTAGGCCTGTTTTCATTTTGTTTCAAAACTCCTTGGACAGACTTCTGAAAAGCAACATGTCTGGCGGGCTCTGGGATAGGGAATAGCAAGGTGTCTGGCTGCCCTTCCTGGATGTAATGGCAGCCGCCTTCGATCAGATCGAGAATTACATCGTCTAATTCTTCTGCAGAAGTTTTTGTAAAGTCATGAGCTGGTCAGATGTACCCCCAACAGCTTTTATTAAAAAAAAAAAAATAAATTGAAATGGAAACCCATCACCAAACAACATGAAGTAAACTTACCTGTGTATCCTGGCCTGTCAGGATATGCTTTACTGATCTGACTGTACATGTGAGATTGCTGATGCTTTCTGCCATTTCTTATTTTTAGTTACAGATTTTTCTTTAGCACTTAAGTAGTTCATTCACATGCTTGCCAGAAGATCTCACCTATTCTGACAGAGTACATAGATAATTGCTAAAATTGAAGTTAGTAGGACATTTGGGGTCTTTTTTGTTTCTGTATTTGGCAAAATTATTGCACTTCATTTATTTATTCTAGTTTCTTTAGGTAGTGATTTCCTCCTGTATGTAAGTAATGCTATTAGTCGCGATGGTGCTTTGAACTGTCATTTCATACCACTTGAAGTTAATTACTAGAAAACTGGGGTTTTCTTTTTCATATTAACCAGTTTCATATAAAGTGTATCTCTTTACTGAGGATGTCACTGTGAGGTAGGAATAACTGCACTAAATTGAAGAACAGAGCAATTCAGCCTTTGATCATGTGAAAATGTAAGCATGTGTTGATCTTTCCACTTGAGCATTCCCACTGGCTGTACAGGGCTTATGCTGCTGTATTTCAAGGTTCTGTGGCTTGGTAGAGATTTGAGAAGTCCTTAGCAGGCTCGACAATAAACCCCAGATATCAAGCTGTGGTGCTTTAAGTCTTTGCTCAGACTGCTTAGTAGGCACAGAATGAGGGAAATGATGTATTTTCAGCTTTTAACTGCAAGGAAACCTTTCAGTTAAATGACTTCTAGAAAATTTTAAGTGTTCTGTTCTTGCAGTGTTTGCACTGAATGATGAGGAATGCGATTTTGTTTTTTCTTTCAGATTAGAAAAGAGCCTATTCCATTTACTTTATATTGTTGCAGTTTAAAGCATCTGATGATATAGTGTATTTTGCTGTTCTCAGTAGTTTCGCTACAGTGGTGAGAAAAACAGACCTCTTACCCTGTAGTATTCTGAGTAGAACAACAAATATACCAGCATTGCTATAGCAGGAGGTTGCTTTAAAAATAATTCCAGGGAATGATGTGATTTTTGTGATTTAATGACTTGCTATCTGCAAAGTCATACAGATTTGTATGACTTTTCTCCCCTGCTACTGGAGGAAATGAAACACAAAACTTGAAATAGCTGGGAGGTTTCTTTGTTTGGTGATTTTTTTTTTTTTTTTTTTTTTTTTTTTTTGTTGTTGTTATTTGTTTGGGGTTTTTTTTAAGTGAAAGGGAAAATAAGGCTCACAACTCAGGAAGAGAGAACTCCATAGTGAAAGAACATGGGATCATAGCGTAATTCAGGTTGGAAGGGATCTTTGGAGGCCATCTAGTCCAGCCTCCTGTGCAAAACAGAGTTGGCCATGCCTACTCTATATCCAACAGAGTATGTAATTATGGAATGCTTGAGTATTGCATGATCTTTTTCTCTAGGGTCTGCATTTAATCTAACGCAATGAGGCTGTCATTTATATTCCTTTACATTACAAAATATACTTCACAAAAGACTTCAGCTGATTTTTCTCAAGATTTGGATTCTGTGTGATCAGAAGTCAGGCTGGTATCTCTAATTGTAGCAAGTACTGGACTGTGTTCTGGGAGTATATGTAAAATATGTAAGTAGTTATATTTTTCCGTAGTTCCAGCAATACTTTTTCTTTTCTGCAAATATTTGGTATGTGTAATAGTATGGAATACTTACAAGTATATCTGTTCTGCAAAGAACTGAAAGAGGTTTGTTTTTTTCTTTCCTTCTGTTGGCATTTGGAAAGCAAAAAAAAGTGACTACTATAACAGAATTTTATTAATGAATAATTTACACTGGTTCCAGCTGTGACCATGTGATTAGTCCTTCTCTAAGCAACAATGGGTATTTTCTTTCTGCTTTTATTTGATTTCCAAGAATGTGTCATTGCTACATAAACTGCTGCCACTATACCCCATGTAAACTGGTATTTTTTATTTCCTTGAAGCATAAGATGAATGCATACTCATATCCTTCTGGAAATACTGTTTTAAATGAATTGGGAATTTTATTGATTATATCTGATTCAGCATGCCAAAATCATAAAACTTAAAATATTTATTAAATGCACTAGACTGTAGGATGCCTTCTTCCCTAGTAGTGCAAAAGATGATTTTCACTTTTACATTTCTATCTTAATATTTTATTACAGCAATACAATGTGTTATAGAGGTGGACAAGCCTGCAGATTGAAATGTGGATAGTCCAGATTGTTCCTTTCCCTCAACCATATGGTGTAGTTCTAAGAGCCTTTTGTACACTGTCTGTTCAGTTAATTGTAAACTTGGTCTTTAACATACCTTAAAAAATGAGATATATGCAAACTAAAATCGGTATATGCTCTGATAAGTAAAAGTTTGCTAAAATGTATGTTAATTCACAGTCCTGGTCTCTTGGTAGATTTTCTTTCTGGATGAATTTGAAAGTCTTTCGCTGTTTCTTGGTAACGAATCTGAGTATGTATGTGTGGAGGGACAGGTTTTTACATTTCCTCCTTGGGAAGGGGGTGGAGATTTGAGTATATAATGAACATTTCATAATATTTTTGCTTGGCAGACAGCTTTGCCAGTGGGTGATGTGCAGAAACATCGAAGATTTCTGACAGATGGATAGTAGGATTGCTAATACACCTACACATATTTCAGCGTCTGATGTTCCCAGTGCTTCTCTGATGCCCGAGAAACTCGTGCTCACACTTTGGTCTGATGTTGCCTGGTGTGGGGCATTAGAAGAGCAGAACTGAGTCTTGCTCTAGATTTTCCTGTGACACAGAGGGGGTCATTTTTATAGTCATCAAAAGTGAAGCATTCAAAAGCGTCTTTTTTTCTTTTGGGTTTTCTTTTTTTTTTTGGTAATGACTTAAAAATTAATTGTTGAGGAGTTTCAGAAGCACTTTTATTTTCTGCTGTCTCACTGTAAGAAGCCATTTGGGAAAAGTGACTGCCCTGAAAATAAGGCTGATAAATCTAAAGAGGAAAAAGCAAAAGTTGTAGGAGCCTCACTGAAACTGATTTTATGTTGGTCCCAACCTGGTTTAGTGCATTGGAGAGTGTTTGCTTGCTTGGTAGTGGCAGTTCCCATGGTAGGCAAGGCTCGCATCATTCATGGCGTTGGAGATAAAAATTCACTAACATTAAAAAATGAGGAAAACAAACATTGGGAATCTAGCAAGAAGTAAATTACAGTAGTGGCAGTGAGACTAATGTGTTGTGAGAGGCCTCTCACAATAAAACTTATTGATCTCTACTGCATATCTCAAGTTTTCAAAGGTTTTCAGATATTGCTTCTATCATTACCTGAATGCAAAGGAGTGGGTAACCTTAGGGGATACTAGAAAGGAAAAAATGCAACTTCTGTTGTCTGCGGAGATTAAATAAAGCAACTCTTGACCTTTTCTACGCATGCAGAAATTGAGAGAGCTTCAGCAAGTCTTCTCAAAATGGAAGCAAATATAAGCAATACCACATCTGTTTCTTCCCATTAGATGGTGTGCTCATTGTGAAATAGTGTGATAGTAACAAACAGCAAAAAGATGCTGGAGAGCCATAGTTTTCCTTACGCTCCCTTTTTGTTCTCCTAAACATATGTGATAAAATATTTTGCTTAGTAGATTCTTCAGAAACTTCACCTTTGTGAAGTGATGAAAAATGGAGAGAGTGTGTTTGTGTGCTGTAGAAGAAGATACGGCTTCTGCTCTGCTTAAGTATAATTGGGGGGGATGCTGTATGTGTGCACTAACCAGTTTATATGGTGAAATAAGTGGTATCTTCCATTCTATATACTCTTCTGGCTGCAGCATTTGATCAGTGAGAGCAAGAAAGTATCTGTAAGCAGGATTTTTTTCTTGCAATCCAGGTAGTTCAGAAGCATTGAAAAGCAAGAAACCACATGTAATGCTTGAATAATCCAGCTGTAATTTTGAGAGCTGAAAGAGAAAGCGATGACTGAATATTTATTGCAGATTCCATGACGAGAACAGTTTTCAGAGCCTGCAAGTTGCCACTTGCAGAGAATATATGAATAAGTACCTATTTTTACTGTACCCTGGCAAATGTAGGCTCACTTTGTTAGAGCAAGCAGTACAAACAAGATGTGCTAACATGTATAGTTTTTTAAAAATCCCCTAATCCAACATTTCATGCTGATTCCAAAATAAGCAAAAGAAAAAAAGTCATAGAAAATCATATAACTTCAACAATTCCCCCCCCAGCTTCAGAGTCCTGCAGGACTCAGGCTGCTCTAAGTATGCAACAGTGTTTTGCCTGAAAAATCTTCAAAAGAT
>JANRGW010045258.1:24355-38661 GCA_024733675.1 Psilopsiagon aymara | reverse complement strand
TTCACAACTTCCCTGGGCAACCCATTCCAGTGCCTCACCACCCTTACAGTAAAGAATTTCTTCCTCGTATCCAATCTCAGCTTCCCCTGTTTAAGTTTAAACCCATTACTCCTTGTCTAATCACTACAGTTCCTAATGAAGAATCCCTCCCCAGCATCCCTATAGGCCCCCTTCAGATATTGGAAGGCTGCTAGGAGGTCTCCACATAGCCTTCTCTTCTCCAGGCTGAACAGCCCCAGCTTTCATACGGGAGGTGCTCCAGTCCCCTGATCATCCTCATGGCCCTCCTTTGGACTTGTTCCAACAGTTGCATGTCCTTTAGATGCACACAATATTCCAAGTGAGGTCTCATGAGACCAGAGTAGAGGGGCAGGATCACCTCCCTCGACCTGCTGGTCACATTCCTTTTGATGCAGCCAGGATACGGTTGGCTTTGTGGTCTGCAAGAGCACACTGCTGGCTCATGTTCATTTTTCCATCGACCAGCACCCCCAAGTCCTTCTCCGCAGGGTATTTTAATAACTGTTTCTTTAAACTGAGTAGTGTGCGTGTCCAGTGGGAACAGTTAATGATATCAGCTTAGTCTGTAAATCAGTGGTTCAGAGACTGCCACTTTATAGGCTACAGATTTATTATATTTGTGAAAATACACAACTTTTATTTTTGGCTGATTTTAAGGATTGCAGATTTTTTCAGCAAGTCTTTTTGTAAAGTAAAAATTTAGCATTTAAAAATATTAGGCTGGACTTTCATGCTTCTTGGGCTAACTGAAAGCACTGTTGAAGTAGTTCTCTGTGGAGAACAGTCTGGTTCATAGTGGTACAGTGGGATTTGTAAGTATATGTAAGATGTGTTCAGAGTCTCAACTTGTAGTGCTCACAGAAAAGAATGTGGAGTGAAGGTAGCAGCAGGAGTATAGAAGACCAAAGGCTGGAGCAGTTAGGCTTAGAGAAGCATGTGCAGAGTACATGTGGAGGAGTGCTGGTAGACAAAGTATTTCTGAGCAGGGGCTGGAGAGGAGAGAAAAGGAACAGAAGACTGGGGAGATTGGAAGGAGCATATGGACTAGAGTTGATCAAAAAATGGATGACTCTTGGGCAGCATGTTAAAAGCTGTTCCTTTTTTTCTGATGGGAAGTTTATACATACTACGTGAGTCTAATAAAAATGAAAAGAACAGTACTAAATGAGCCTTTAGCCTAATTGGGGGAAAAAAAATTCAGAGGTGAAGAGAAAAACTTTGGATTTGATGTGGTAAGATGGAGAAGGAAGAAAGAGATTGTTTATAAAGGTGTTTGAGACTATTTGTGTGTGGAAGAATTGACAGACAAGGCAGTGAGACTGGAGTTTAAGCAAGGGGAAACAGGCAAGGAAGCCATGAAGCTTTGGTTCTAGAACAGCAAATAAAGGACTGTATTGAAGCTGGAGATTGCTTAATGAGGAGAGAAGCATGATGAGGGAAGGGGAGAACATCTGAGGTTGTAGACCTATAGGACAGGAGGTGTGGTGGACACATCCATACATTTGAAAAAGTTGGAAGTGAGGGTAGTTTGAAACAGAAAAATCGGACGTGTAGTCTCATCAAGGTAAGTTAGTTGATATGCAGTAAATATATTCTTTGTAGATTTTATTGCATCATTGATAAAGTTTAAAAAAGGAAAAAAAAATATGATACAGAACTAAGGTAAGTACAGTGAGAAGTAATTAGAAAAGGAGGTGAAAGAGTCGGAAATAAAATAGATGTTAAGAAACGTGAGTGAAATGAGAATATTGGGAATTCAGTCATATGAGAAATAATACATATGACTTCCAGAAGTGTGGATTTTCCTTTTCAAGTTGGAATTCATCAGTATACCAGGTGAAGAATAGTATTAATAGAGGATACAAAATACTTTCTCATTTGTATTTGCATTTTCGGGTGAGGGCTCATGCTAATGAAAAATAACAGTGTTGAAACATTTTGAAACAAATTGAAATATTTTTTCACATGTGGCTGAACAGCAAGTATGTTTCTGCTGGTTTAAAGGCAGGAGTGTTGTGTGTTTGTGGAGACTGGAAGTAGGGACGTAGGAGTCACTGCTCCTTGTGTTCTTGGATTTACTATAAAACTACTGTCGGAAAGTTGTGTAAATCACAATTTTTAATTCAAGTTTTCTTATCTGTAAAGTAGAAATAACAATACCTACCTACCTCACAGGAGTGTTGTGAGGTTTAATTAATGTTTGTTAAGCTCTTCAGTATTTTTAGATGAAAGTAGATAAATGAAACCTCTTACTAATATGGTAAAATACCAGGCAGAAGATGGAGTACAATTTTTGGGGTGGAGAGAGGAAATAGAACACTTCAGTTTTGTTGATTAAAGAGTATTTAAACAACACAGTTGAAAACATTTGGTTAGAAATTATATCAGTATAGGTTTATTTATCAAATCCAAGCATTTTATTACAAATAGCTTGTAACTAGAACATGTACATAGAGCTAGTTTTTCGTTTCATCATAAGATAGTTTAGGACTCCTTTAAAAAGTTTAAGAAATCATCAGCATTCTTTTTTGTCACTATTTTAAGATGAATTCTTCATAGTCTGCCTACATAGACCAAATCAAGAATTTCTGGGTCATCAAGCATTGTGTCAAGGATTCCGTAAGGGCAGAAGTGCTGTATTTAGAGATTGTGGACTTTGGAATAACAAGTTAGTAGGCAACAATAATAGTAACATATATGAAATTCTGTGTATATATGAATATGTGTTTATAGTATAATTTAAGGAACCCAGTAATATGATCAGGAGAAATAGATGAGAAAATTGTTGAAAAAAGTAATTGAGTGAACTGGTGTTGAGCAAGAAAAGTAGTGTTAAGCAATAAAATCAGTGGGGGAATTAGCCTCACTAAGCCTTGTTTCTGAAGCTTTTTTAGTATTCAAATAGGAAATAGTCAAAAAAAACTTTTCGAGTTATCGTCAAAGGAAATGCTGTGTATATTCACCACCAAGTTTCTTAGAATTGACTGTGTCTGGAGATGAAAACTTTACAAACATAGTGTCAGCAACATCACAGGTGTCATTATAAATGTCAGCAGTATGTAAGTGGTATTTGTAAATAAGCGCAAACGTGAAATGGTCTGTGTTTGTTAGTCAACCATTACGCACCTTCAGTATGCTGAAGCCTGGTGCTTGCTTAAGTAGCTCATGTGAGTTGAATGTGCACTAAATATCAAGTGGTGTTACACAGCTTGAAAAGAAAAACAGCTTTAAAGAAAAAAGCAGACTTTTTTTCTAAGTCATTTTGTTAATTTAATGCCCAAGAAAATGCTTCCATGAGTGTTAAGAAACCAACTGTCTATAGACTCTAGGAAAAATCATTTATGGATCTCTCTTGTCCATACTCATTCAGAGCTTCAATGGGAAGGCAGAGTGCTGCAGCTCTGAAGAGTAACTTGAATCATCTTGCGTGAATATTGCCCTCTCCAAGGATATTGGCATGCAAAACAGATTTCCTTCATCTTGGAGCATTTTGAATGCACCTCACAAATGGATTCTTAACCACTTTGAAATGAACAGAGTTTGGATTAGGTTCTTTTCAGCACAAGCAAACTAATGTGTGATCGATGCAGATAGGTGGAAATTAGTCCTTTTCTCAAAGCGTTTGTTTAGTCCTGTTTAATTTGGGTATGCTGTCTGCTTTCTTTTCCACTGTACCTATTGGCTGGAGGCAACTTACTCTTCTTCTCCCCACTCCTTCCCCTCTTTCTTAATTATATTTTAAGTATATCTCTAGCATTCAAATTCAGAGAGTGAAGTATCTTCAAGGCTATTTCTACTTTTAATGTGGGGCTGAACCAGTTTCATATAGCACCATCAATTATCTGTGGCTTTGTGGAATCAATCTTTGCTTAAACAGTAATGGGAATATCGGGTCTGAAAAGATTCAGGAAGATCTGAATCACTTAGTCTCTAATAAGGTTAGACTCTTGTAAGCACCTCTCTTAGATTCTGATCTATTTTATGAAACTAACTTTTGGAAATCTCTACACAAGTAGATAAATGAAGACAGGTTGAGCATTATCTTCATAACCATACCCCTTGTTTGCCGTTTTTTTTAAACCCAGCCAAGTACAGTGGTGTACAGAGTCACCACCCCAGCACACCAAAAATGCAGCATTTTTATTTTCTGCTGTGACTGATGAATAAAGATTATTAATTAATAATAATTGATTAATTAAGGGAACTTGATCATAGAGTACCTTCCAATATGCCATCAATAAAATTCTTGCAAATAAAGCAAACTTCTAGAGCCTAAATTTTCTTTGCTTGATCTTTTTTAAGACTTTTGAGGCTTCATTGCTCAGCTGAGAGTATTTTTTACATTAATGAGGAAGCTGCAGTTCTTAAGGGTAGAAGTTTAAGTTGAGAATGGTTCACAATTTTCCTTTTTCTTTTGTCAGCTGAGAGGCAACATGAAAACTTCTTTAAAACTACCTGTATTAATCTGAATTATAGCAAAGATGGATGCAACTAAAAGTAGCATTTTTTGTATTTCCATTTTGAAGTTTTAATTTGTATAAAGGATTCTACTTCACCATAACAATTTATGTTGCGTAGCTTGGTTAATAGGCGAGAAGTTTTCCTAGTCCTCAATTTTGGGTTGGAAGTCTTCATAGAATGATAAAAACATAAAATGGTTTGTATTGGAAGGGACCTTAATGAATGTCTAGTTTCAGCCCCCTGCAGCATTCAGGGACACCTTCCACTAGACCAGGTTGCTCAAAGCCCTTGAACACTTCTAGGGATGGGCAGCCACAACTTCTCTGGGCAACCTATGCCAGTGCATCACCATTGTCACAGTAAAGAATTTCTTCCTAATACCTAGTCCTTATATTTTCACAGCAAAAAGGTTCGCAGCTTTCATGTAGAGCAACAGCAAAAGCTTCAGATTTTGCAGGAGTACTGGCAAGTCAGCATTATTTCTGTTGAGTATTTGTTAAGACTGTTTTGAGACCTCATGAGTACCTGGTGTATTTTCTCAGTGTCTTAAACTGTACAATTGACTAGTCTTTGTATATGAAAAAATCATAGTGAAAAATAGCATCAAAGATTTTAGCTCTAGCATTGCTTTGAGTCTGACTGAATGTGGAAGACTCTCCTGAGCTAATCACTGCCTTTATTTTAGAGGTATTTCCAAGTTGCCCATATGCTGTTGTTTTTAAAGCCTCCAAGAGCTGTTTGTGGCTGCTGTGAACACTTAACTGATGATACTGCCAAAATTTCCCAATGGCCAGAATAACTGCATAACCCTGAAGCCTTTAGTACAAGTCAGAACAGTCTTTAACTTGCTGGTGAAACTTGTGATCTTTGTGACTTTGAAATGAAGTGGGAATATTAAGCACAGACCTTGCGTGCATGAGGTGTAAACGGTTTCTGGTGTTGGCTTGTAACAGTATTTCTGGCATTTCATCATATCAGCAGTGTCAGTAAGAGAGCCTCCTAATAGCCAGCTAAACTTTAAATAGTTAGGGTCTTCCAGTAATGACCTTAAAATAGTTTCTTCAGCTTGAGCTCTGCAGTGAAGATGCATGGCCATTGTAAACTTACGTTGTACCAATTTGTAGGAGGAATGAGCTAGGTTCTGCAGGTTCTCCAGGGGTTCAAGTTCAAGTATCTGATGAATGACAGTGTCATTTAGTTTTCTTGAACAGCATGTTCAAGGTAAGGGTTTTCAGATTTTATGAGGAAAGTCTTATGAGAATGGCCAGTTGACTTAGGCATGGTAAACTCTTTACAAATTCTTTTTTTTTGGTAGATAGGCAGAGAAGTGATTCCCAGGTCACACTAAAGCTGAAATCCTAGTGAGTTTTACAAAAATTGTTATGATTTATAATGAAGTAAAATAAAAAACTCCCTGTTTTCAGCTTTCTTTGTTAGAGGCTACAATGCAGATTGTATGCCATAGGCAGATTCTGTTGCGTACAACAAAAGCAAAGTTCTAAAGGCACAGGCTTTCTGGTAGTGGTGATTTTAATGGTGCTTTTCTCATACCAACTGTCTGATAGTCTTCAAGAAAAAAATTTACATCTTGATGTCCTCTGTGTGTGTCCTTGCCTTGCTGTTATCTGTGGTAGTGCTAAAAAGGGTCATGCTGGTCTCATGTCTGTTAGGATCTCCCCAAGACATGAATATTTATTCCTTATGCAGTATCTGTTTTTAAAACATCAGCTCACAACCTCAACTTGTTTACAAAATAACCAAAATAACCTTCCAAAACAGATTGCTTTGAGATGCTTGTATATCACTTTTATTCGTGGGAAAAAAAAATGTTTTCTGATTTACCATTTCAATTGACAGATGATAACAGAAATCTTTCTTTATCTCATATCAGTATTTTTCAGCTTTCTGTGATGTGTGTATCTATAGATACTTCCTAGTGGAGGAGGTAGGCCCCTTAACTTTCTTGTACTTGCAGAGTAAAATAAAATGTATGCATATGCTTTTTTCTATTGCTTTAAGAAAATCCTTGAAAGTATTTGGCATCCTCAGCAGAGAATAGAATGGAGACAAATGACTGAAGACAGTAGATTTGCTATTCTTAATGGCAGCAGAGATGCTGGGGAACACTTGCAGTGAGCTGTCAGAAAGCACTTTGACCATATTCTGGAGCCTTTAATATTGTGAGAGCCCTTTTAGAGGGCTTAGTCAAAACTTTATTGGGAAATTATTTATAGGAAACATGATTCATCATTACATCAGATTGGCGACATCATTAGACTAGATATATAAATTGATGTGGAAAACATAACTTCTGTATATTAAGTTGGAAAGAAGATGTAAATATTCTTAAAATCAAAAAATTTGTTTAGTGCTTTCTAAAGTCCTCATTCAGTGTTTGAGCGCTTTTGAGCATTTTCTGAAAGAGCTAACATGATGCTGACTGGACAGAAGTTAATGAGATGTATTTCCGTTCTCATCGATTCTTAGTATGAAGCATTGTTTCAGCTCTCTTGAAAAGATGAGAATTTGGCAAGTAGAAGGTGAAAAATTACTAGTAATTAATTCTAGTTCTTAACAGTTAAAACGGGGGGGGACTTGGTGCAGGTAACTTGGCAACCTTAAAGTTGTTTTATCAATCACAAGAACGTTATCTCCAAATTGCTCTAGTAATGTAATATTTAAATGTTACTTCTTATACACAAAACTTGGATGATTTATTCTCTTTACTTGGTGAAGGGTTTCAAAGCTTGGCAAAATCCTCATGATTATCATTTTAATTTGCTTGTGTTGCAGGTCTTTATATGAATAAAATGGCAGGCACGTTTGGCATCTCTTTTGAAGGCCATTTTCCATCGTGATTTAATTTCATTTTGAAGTAACCTTAGTGGCATGTGTTGTGAAGTTCACATAATATGTCCCTCCATAATTCTCCGTGTGGGACTCCTCACAGATTTCACAGTTGAACTCAATTTGACAGTAGATCTCATCCCATCCTTTTTGTTGACTCAAGGTGTGACTGAAGAAGCAGATCCTTTCATCACATATTCAAATGGATAGTTTCTGACTGTAAAATAAATCTGGCTTGTGCCCACTCAAAAGTTGCTACCAAGCCTAATGTTTAAATTAAAGTTTAAATTAACTCTTGCAATTCCAGCTTCTGGAGGAGGAGTGTTTTAAGAGCTAAAGCCCAAATTTTGATGATACAAGAATGATTTGCTATAGAAAATAATCCAACTTTTTGGTGTACAGTGATATTGCTGTTTCCCAGAGCAGCTAATGATGCCTTCTACAAAGTGTTTTGTCTTTTAATCAGTTAGCTAATATGAACTGTAGACTAAGTATTTCAAATAAAAATAGTTAAAATATTTACAAGTAATTTTTTTCAAGCATATATATATATATGTTCTCACACTAGCTATGAATGCAGATTTGTAATGCTTAACTTTCTGTACAGAAATGGTCTGAAGCCCAGTATGTGTGAAACACATTTCTTATCATATTCCCAATAAGTTGGAGGAATTTCAAAATGCCAGCCCGTTATTACCAGACCGGTACTATTTCTGTAATAGGGAACTAGCAACTAATATGTCTCCTGTCAAGTTTAAAAATAGTGCTACATCGCCCATTACCACACCTATTAGTTTCCTTTCCACTTGGAGATATTTTAAACCAAGTGTCATTCGTCTATTTAAACTTCATGTAAGCCTTCAAGATCATCAGTATTATCCAATTTATAGTAACAGGTACAGTACTGGGAAAGGTGAGTCTTGTAAACTCTCTTGAGCCTTCAAGCACTGTAAACACAGTCCAAAGAAGTTGGGTGAGTTGAACATATTATTAAACAATGTTAGCAGTCTCTGCTGAAGTAAGCTGTCGTTATTCCAGGCTTTTGAATTACATGACAAATAGGAGCTTGTAATTAAGTATTAAATCAGAATAACTACTTATCTTTCACATACAATTGCAAATCTTGCATTTTCAGGTTATACCCTTTATTAGTTCTGTACTATTCCCCCCCCAAAAAAAAAACCTCAAAAAATCTTGTTACTGGCTGAAGAGCTACCCAAACTAGTGTTAGAACTTTTTGTGAAGATGATTGCTGCTCTGCAGCATACTTGTGTTGAGTTCTGTAAATGTATTGGGATGATTGAAGGGAGGAAGCAGAGACACAAAGTGTAGAAGAGGTTTGCTGGTGATGGATAGTCAAGGCTGTAGTTGTTTCCCTGGCCCTGGTTCTCCATCACCCCCTTTATCTTATCCCTTTGTCTTTTGACTTGAAAACCAAGAAGACTTTCTGCTAATTAAATATTAGGAATACTTTGTTAATCTGAACCCCAAAAAATAGTTTACAGACTTTGGTATCCCTGATACCCTGTTCTGAGTAGTACTTATTCCCATGTATACCAATTCATAGATCAATTAGAAACATATAAACCAAACTCTGTGTTGTAATTGCTGTTCAGAATGTACTGGGAATCAGGAGATCGATCAGTGAAATTTTCATGGAAATTTGTCATTTGAGCACTGTGCTCCAGAAGTGGGGTGGATGCTGCCACACCACAGTAGTGTTGGCTCTTTGTGGGTTTGAGTTAACCATGAATGTGATACATAAATGTTTTTCTTCACTCCAAAAAAACCCTCAAAATTATATGTATAAATTGCAAAAAATTTTTCAGTATACGTTAAGATCTTCAAAAATGCAGACTGAGAGTGGCTAGAAGTATGGATACAAGGTATTTATAACAGTCTTAGACTATGTCATGGAGAAAGGTGAAAGTAAAATTCTAAGGATTTTTTGCTTTCTGTAGCTGAAAAAAAACCGAGTGTAGTTTGTAGCAAGAAATGATGAAGGCCATTAGTGCCTTTGCCTAGTTAAAATAATAAAATAATTTACTGAGTTTTAGAGTGCATAGTCTGCGTATATATTAACAACTTTTTCATGAAGATTTATAGCAACATTGTTTACTTAGCATGCACAGGGTAATGTGCAGATTTTACAGCATGTTACTTTCTAAATATGCGAGCTCCAAAAGGAGCCATTACCATCGCTTGTGTCAGGGTGTTTCTGGATTAATAGCCATGGGACATTTTTAAACTGTAACTTTCAATTCCTGCTGTTATATTTCAGGGTTGAAAGCACAGATGTAAGAACTGAACCTGGCGATCCGTGCAGCATGCTTTTTAGTTGAGATCAAAACACTTCTTTAAAAATTCTATTGTTTGCAGTTCTAAGCACATCATCCCAAGGTGCCACTGTACTTCTCACCTATGTTAGATATATGCCTGCGCTGATGTGCAAGTGTTTTGAGCATAATACTGAGAATGAGAGAGAAAAAAAATAAAATTCCATATTTGAAAGTGTATTACAAGGAGCTGATTTTTCAATATATGTGTATTTACATTAATATTAAATAGCCCATAGAAGAATAACTTAGCAGTTCTTCAAGCAAATGCTTTAAATAAGAATGGTATGTAAGTCTCATACTAAAAGAGATTTTGAGGCACAGTTCCCATGTGGGGGAGTCCTCACCTGAGATCACAAGGACTTCTGCCATTTTCTCCCATTCACTCTATTTTTATTTCTGGCTGGGAATTTGCTTGTCAGTGTAATAAAGATATTCTTTGCAAACTGATATGTAGATCATAATCACAGTAAAATTAAATGTTGTGTTTTAGTAGTTAGTGACACAAAAGGCAAACATTGCAATTGCTGTCTAGAGTATTGCAGTGTAAACAGTTTTTAGCATCCTTGATGCCTGCAGGTAATACTAGGTTTTAGCATTCCATAGGTGTTTGCAACTCTCAGGTTGTGTGGATGGGGCAGACTGTGGTTTATGGGTGCCACCAGTAAATTAATATTAGTGCTGATGAAGACATCAAAAGGAAGATGAACAATTTTGGTTTAGCACATTCTCAAAAGACGTAGAGAATGTCTTACTTTTTCCAGTTAATTTATAAAAAGATAAACTAAGTGGCATTCTCACTTTGTGCACTTACACAGTTTAGTAATGACAAACCTTAGAGCCGGTACTTTTGGGTGATCTAAATGGGAGTTAAATTTTGGTCAAACATTAAAATGTGATTATGTTTTAAGGTATAGCTCTGAGGTTTCGGTGAGTCATTGCCATGAGTAGGAGGGTATCTAAGCCTCTGTGTGTGTATATGCCACATCAGATGAGGCTGGAGGGAGAAGGGACACAGCAGGAAAGGTAAAGACCTTGCAGTAGTCCTTTGGAAAATCCCATTTTATCCGAATGTGGAACATTAAAAACTTTTGTCTTTATTAGGTGTTATGGTGTGTTTATCTGAAATTCTCAAAGGTGATAAGTACGTTTACGTTCACAGTGCATACCTGATCTGTTCTGTAGTTGTTTGAGTTACAAGATACTGAACCACATATGCCCTGGATATGGTGGTGGAATAAATTTCTCATACGTGTGGGACTGCGACCGTTAAAACAATCATTACTGAAACCATATACCTTATTTCCTGTAACTAATAGCAGCTCTCTACCTATGGAATATATTAACAGTTATTCGTTTGGTTTTGGATTGTTATTCAACTATTTTGTTGGACAGACATTTAAGCATAATCTGTAATTTATGTTGTCTGAATACGTCAATGAACAGAGCTAATTATGGCTTTCTGTTTCGAGCTGTGATGATGTTTGTGAAACCACATTTCTGTTTATAAGACAGAGTGAATGTGTATTCTTTAATAAATCATGGAAAATGATGAGTTTTCTCTTACCTAGGTTGATTAACAAGAATACTCTGGTGTTCACCTGGAGTTTAAAAAGAAGCCGTGTTTTCTGTGGCTAGTTTAACAGCTAATGCTTCTGTGCTATTAAAGCAAATATTAATTTATTATTCTGCATAGTACTCAGAATTTCTTTTAAAGGAAGATTATTGGGTCAAACAGCAGTGGCCCATTTGTTATGTTTTTTCAATATGCTCACCGTGCAGTAGAACTGAAGTCTTGGATGCATGTCACTGTGAGATGCTGGCTTTGTGACAGCACCTAACGACCTGCCTAAATTTCTTTGTACCTCAGTATACCTCTCTATTAATCATGTAATTTTTGACACTGTTACCAATTTAGAGGATTTTTTTTTTAATTTCAGATAGTTTCTAGTTAATAAATATCCTGAAGAATGTGCTATTACTGAAGGTATAGGCAGTGTAAAAGATTTTCAGAGTGGAGGGTGCTGCAGCCCTGTGGATGGGGTTGAGCTGTTAGAGGAACACCCAGGATTGCTGACTCTAGAAAGGAAGTACTGGAATGAGAAAGGGGAAGCAATTCTGCTTTTCTAATATCTCTTGGGTTTTTTTTGAAATGGGGAAAAGAATACCTGGACTGATTTATGTTTAATTGAGGATTACATTTCATCAGATAAGGTGAATGTTCTCAGAGCATTTATCAGCTGTGTCTTTTTGAGACCTCTAAGGAGTATGTGGTACATATTTACCTTCACTTGGCTAGGTCAAGGGAAATAAAGCAATAATAATAGTTGTTATTTTTGTACGTGAACAAAACTGGAAGTCATGTGGGTGAAATATAAGGCAAATGACTGTCTCCTACCTCCTCTGTGCCTTTTTAAATCCAAGAAATTATTAGTTGTGTAATTTCCTTTGCATTATCAGTGTATCTTCTTAAAACAGAAGATTTATTGAGTTTTTCATTGCTCCAGCTTAGTCAACCCCTGAAGTCAACATGACATATATTGTGCTGCCATTATTCTTTAGTAGTTTCATATGTAGGTAGCATCTTGTAAAAAATCAAAACGAGAACAAAACACGCCATATACTACTCCTTAGATAACATGTTTCTAAGTTGCATTTGTTGTATATTGCTAGTAATGTATACAGATCATACTGCCCTAGAATCCTGTAAGTGCTAGTGAGTTTTTTAGTGAGCAGTTTGGGGTTTTGGGGAGTGAGAGTTTCATAAGAAGCCTTTGAGCTTCGGATCATCTCTTAAAAATGCATCGCTGCTGATTTTCACCCTCATGTGCTGCTGCCATGGGGTCTATGAGTGTTACTGTAAAGAATTATATAGCAAGAGTGGTCTAAGACCCGCTTCACGATGCATCCATAATTTCAACCCAGTTTCCCAGTGCAAATAGCCAGAGGAAGCTTATTGTAGGGTAATATTTGTGTAATATTTGCACAATGCTTTTTTATTAATAGAACTACAGGTTGGATAAATGCAGAGTCACCTAAATGTCAGGATCTTTAAGCAAGAAGGAAACCTGAGATCTGAAAAAAATCTCTTACCGTCAGGATGAACAGTCCATTCTCTGTCCCCGTAAGAGATGTGCACTGAAAAATGTTGGAAAATAAAACCAAAGAACACACTGTTGATTCAGCTAAACCTAGCGATAAAACTGGGTTCAGAACTAGTCCGATGAAGTGAAATTTGATCAGATATTTCGTGAACAAATTACTTTATTACTGATAGCACTAATGATTTGAAAATTAACTGCAACTCATTCTCTCTCTGAGTGACTGACTCAGTGGCATTTACCAGCTTTTCACGTACCTCTTTTTCAAGGGCTGAATTTGCAAAATGCTTCCCTCTAGCCCTTCAAGTTAAATTTTCAGTGACATTTGATGACAAGCGTAGCATGATTAATTACAAATTGTTCTTTAGGTGAATAGTGCGGGTTCTGAAACACAGCTTGTGTTTTTATAACAGTTATTACTGTGCAGGCTCCAAAAGGGCCTTGGAGCAGAGAGTACGATTTTGGTTGCATCATTGTAAATTCAGGAAACATCAGTGATCTCAAAAGTGTGATTTTTGAAATTAGGTCAGTGGAAGAGAGATCAAAATCTGCTTTGCTACCTGAAAAGAAGCAAGCTCCAAACTGGAGTGAAGTCTCTGCTTCTTGAAGGCTATAGTTTCAATTTTTTTGACAAATATGTTACTTTCAAATGTAATTTATTTGGAACAGTATGGGGGAGTGAATAATAGAGCAAATTATAACCTAAATCCAGGCTGGATTATAGCATGAAAGTCAGAGCACAGAATACTTTGTTGATTGATTTGAAATTGAGATCTGCATCACTGTTTTATATGGCACTATGATGGGCCAATGCCTCAAAGCTGTCTAGAGTTTTCTTACATTTTGTCTCCCTATTAAATTTATTTGGTTTTTGGATTTGTCTCGCTGACTAGTTGGTATTTTGATAGCTACTGTGCACTTGTAAAGTTTTATTGTTTTGGTTGTTTTCTATCCTCTGATTAGAGCATCCATAATTGTTTTTTAACCTGAGCTTGACACAGACAGGGAAAATAACATTAATGGAGAGTCCTGCCTTGGTGGGTTACGTTGAAAAGGAAATAATCACCGAGGTAGTCCTGGATGGTGAATACCTGTCAGGGTTTTGTTTTCAACTATTTTATGTGATAGTTTTGTTCAAAGTATATGAAAAGCAGCTTTTCAGTACCCCAAGTCTGTGACTCATGAAAAAGATGAGCAATAGTCACAGGGTGTTCATCTTTCCCTTCACTTTGGGCAGCATTTTTTGCATCCTGTTTGCGAGCAGCTCTGTGGTTTCTCATCTGAGGGCTTCCTTAAGCCTGCGACACTGGTGTCTTCCAGCCATTTTGGAGTATTAAAAAAAAACCCACATGGTTTACATGTCCTGTAGGTTCCAAGTATGTGACTTGGGCAGTGATCCCAGATCCCAGCAGTCCAGGAGAGAGTCCTGGGGGTATGCTCAGTCTGCATCTCCCCATGTTGGTCTCTGCCCTCAACTCACCCAGATTACCATTATTAACTATTATTGGGGCCGGAGTGTGTTTGAATTGTTGAATAGATC
>JANRGW010045258.1:0-24342 GCA_024733675.1 Psilopsiagon aymara | reverse complement strand
ACGGACACCTATGTAAAAATTAATAAACTACTTCCTAGCCTATGAAAGAATTGTATGAATTGTATGTATTTGACAGTGAGTGTGTAAAGTAAAACTGCTTTTAAGTGTCATGATTGGAACCAACAATAAATTCAAAATACAGTATTTTTTTAAAGTCCTGCACATTTTGATTTGAAAATTACAAATGTTATCTTTCAATGGCTGAAACTAATAGGTGTGATAATTTTGTCATGATTTCTAGGTAGCATTTTCTGAAGCAAACTCATTATTATGAAGGATTAATTTTACATCAAAAATGAAGACACTGTAAGGCCTTCCAATATGTTTCTGTTTTTTAATTTTCAATGTATTTTTTTTAGTTAAAAAAAAAAAGAAAAATATTTCTCTATTGTCATTTTCAGAATCCAGACAGTTTGGAACCCCTTGGAAAATGTGTGTTCTTCTCATTGAAGCCTTTTACGGCGGTTCCCACAAACAGCTGATGGATCTTCTCCAGGAGGAGCTACAAGAAGACTGTGTCCTCTGTACACTCCCTGCCAAGAAATGGCACTGGAGAGCGCGGACTGCTGCTCTCTATTTCATGCAAACAGTGCCAATAAGTCCTAATTACAGGTAACCCAGGAATTTGGTATTTTCTAAACTCAAATTAGAGAGGCCTTCAGCCAACTCTCTTGAGTTGAATCTTCATGTGTGTATGCAGGTGAATATATGCAAGCAAATGGTGCCTTGCAGTAGACAACACGAGGTTTTGTTCTTGCATCTTTTCTTGGGGTATAATTGGGAAATTACTGCTGTGTTTTAAAGTTTCTGAGACTATTCTGTTATGCATCGGTAGCCCTTGAGGGTCTCTCAGTCAAAGCACATTGATACCTTTTTGTGTATACATGTATATATACATCTTATTTTAAAATTATAAAGTGAATTCAGTAAAAGTGAAAGTTTTAAACTGTGAATACTGAAAGGTTTAAACTGCGCTTCACAGATTAGGTTCAGAGGTGGCACAGATGTGAACACTACGTGCTTTCTCACTTGCCCTCCAACGTATCTGTTAGCAGTCTGATTTATCAGTGTGTATCACTCAGGCTGACCTGGAGGATTAAGGGAGCAAGTTTATCTTAATGATGGTGTGGTTCTGTATTATTCCAGCAGCTGTGGATGTCAATTATGCATGTATGTAAGTGGCAAATTTCTATCAGCTAGAACCTGGACTGATAAAAACAGACTATTTAGGTCAAGAGATAGCAATCATGTAGTGAGAATCAGTCACTCCAGAACCAAGCTATCTTTAAACCCAGCAATTTTACTTGTCCTACCTCATCAGTTGAGATGTGGTAAGATGATTGTCTGGAGCAGTGACATGTCATGTGGTGCAGCGTGTGCTCCACTCAGGGCATGCAGCAGAGAGCATTGTAGCATGCACAGTAAATGAGCACTTTGTTGACTTTGCGCCTTCATGGAGAGAGCCAGTTCCTGCATAGAGATGTTTTAGCACAAGCAGCTGCTTTTCAGCAACAGAATGAAATTTCAGCAGGTCCCTGAGCAACCTAAATGCTGTGCTAACTAGTTGCAGGTCAGAACTGGGTCTGCTATTTGCTACCAGGAACAAGTAGGCATAGTTGGCTGGAGAGGAATATGATTTTTCAAGAGTAGATCTTGTGCTGTAGAGGTCTGCATTTGAGCAATGTGACCCAACACAATGTCTAATCCATTTTGGAATGCATACTGTATAAATGTACACCTTTTCTGTTCCTGTTTCTGTCTTACATTTAAAATAAGCTACCATCCCAAGACAAATGTTTTATTCCATTTTCCCTGCTTTGTCTCCTGTGAGGCATTTAGCGTTGGTTTCCTGTTGCTTTCCTTTTGCAACAGTTTTGTTTTGGAGGAGTGTATATGACAAACTGTTATGTAAATTTGTCTTGTATCACAACCACATCCTCCAACGCATCACAATGTTATCTGTGTTCCTTCAAGGTCAGCAGCCCAAGCTGTCCAGCACTAACTGTATTAAAGTAATCAGGCATCTCTCATAGACATACACTTCATTAGTTTAACTTATAGTTACATTGACCTAAGATACCTTAACTCCAGTTTGTCAAGTAACCCACATCTTGGGGGAAGGGGGAATGAATGATGACAAAAAAACCCAACCAAAAACCCACAAAAAAACCCAGCAACCCAGCAAAAATACCTCAACCCAGCAGCCTGAAAACTCATTTGAAGTTAATAAACTTGCAATCTGTCATAGACTTATGTGCAAATATAACCTTTACTGACAGCAAGTAAATCTGATCTAACCAATAGAGCATCTTAAAGAGAGGAAAGCTTTTTCTTTGCTGTTGCTGTTTAGGATTTGATCAGGCAGAATCAAATAGTCAAAGTTGACTAAGATGCGATGTCTAAAAAAGAGTATGTACCTTGTCCTCACAGGCAGGATAAAATTTTAGGAACAAGGGCTGATATGGCTGATAAGAGGAAAACTGATAGAGGTACCTTCTACTTTACTTGCACATTTTTAATGTTTGTTTTGTAATTGAATGTTTCCAGTATTTTATTAAAGTGCAGCAGACTGCAACCTTGTAAGACTGACTACTATCTCCTATGAGAAACAACATTGATTAAAATTAACATTGATTCTTTTATTTCTAGCTTGCCATTGAAGATGTGCTTCCCAGGTAGTAGTTTGCTAAGACAGAATTGTTGTAAACTGGTAGGAGTGTGTTTTGAATAATGCATTTAGATATTTCAACCTTCTTGTGAGGTCGTGGGAAATATCAAATTTGCATTATTTATAATATTTACTGTATTTGTAGGATAAAAATTTTCTTTTACACATGATTTTCATAAATGGGATGTTTCATAAATAGCTTGTTTCTGTTTGTGCATTTAATAATACAGGAAGGACACAAATATTTTGAGGGCAAACACTTGGTAATGGAGCTGCATTACTAAATTGTTATTTTCAAACTGTGCTTTATTTCAAAATGCTGGTATGTAGAGAAGTAATATTGATGCTAGTAAGTCTGATACTGCTATACATCCATACAGCAGTAGTATATATAAGGTTTGAAAGATCTGTTCTTTTATATATATAAGCTGATTGTGGGAAAGAAACAGGTTTGTTTAGTTGTCGGATAATGTTCAGTGAGTTAAGGGACAGTCTTAAAAAGTGCTTTTGAAGCAGAGTATACAGTGCAGGATCATAGGTATTAAATTCAGATACTTTGCAGTGACTAGGGAGTTTATGTGAGGAACTTGCAAATATTTTTGTCAGCGAACAGACATGTACTCCCTTGAGCAAGAATTAAAGCTGAATTAGTAACGAGCAGTGCATCTGATGTTACTTTTGTGAACCGTGTGGCTGATATTTTTGTGTGCAATAAGATGATGTTCCCGTGCAAGATCTGTCCAGAATTGTCTCAGGGAGATGTCCTCACCCTTTAAGGGGGAACACATGTAGCTATTATGGAAGGTATCAGACACTTAGTATTTTATCTGCAGTGCTGCATAGATTTATATTAGTTCCCCATCTCAAAGGCTGTGCTGTGTGTTTCTCTAGAAAATTGTTGCTTTTCCGTTTTCATGGATTCATTGTGCAGTCTGTTGTTAAATCAGCACACGTCTTCATTCATCTCCTCAAAGGACAGGAGCCCTGATGAATGGGGAAGATCAGGCATGCAGCAAGTCCTCCAGCTTGGAAGGCCAAAGGGAGAGTTTTTAAAGGCAGCTTACTTTTCTAGTAAACTTGAAATGGTGTAATATATTGAAGTACAGCAGTGACAGAGCTGAGCATTTTTGAGAGCTTTCTTAATTGCTGTGCACAGACTCACATGATTTTTCCTCAATTGGAAAGAAGGTTTCTGTCTGGACATTGTATCAGTCCAAGGGTTTTCATCCTTGGGGGTGGCAGTTGCAAAATCACAGTGTTTGAAATGTGCTGAAACAGGCAGAATTACTGTGCTTTCTCTAAACAAGTTTTTCAACAATCATGCAGTTTTGCTAGCAGTTAATGGAATATTATCATTTTCATTCAGTAAATTACGAAGGTCCAACAGGGAGATGTGACCTCCTCAGGCTGCTGTCAGTCTGCAGAGCTGCTGTGTTGTCTACTTTGTCTCCCAATTTGCTTCAGACAGCTTAAACTCTTTAATAAATGTAGATGTCTGATCTTGTCTAAAGTTGTCTTCCATAGCACACAGTGACTACTCAGTAATTCCAAAAAGCACGTAACAAAAAAAAAAAATTTTTTAGCCTTTTTTTTTTAATTAAGTCAATGGAACTTCTCAAATTTAAAAATAGCATTGCAAAATTTAATAGGGGGGCCAGGGGGGAAGGTTGCTTTTCTTTTTTTTCCCTGTAATTCTGTTCTTTATTACTATGAGCAATCTTTAGTATTTTAAATAATCAGTTGTTATGACACGCTAGATGAAAGTATTTCATATTTTAGGGGCGGTACTCTACAGTAAGTAATTCAAACTCAAAAAAGTTAGTACTATGAGACATATCGGCAAAGCAGAGAGGCTAAATACAGTGTAGCTTCCAGTTTGTTTTAATAGGACTGCTAGATTATTTTAAATAAATATATAAATATATATATAAGAAATATATATATATATATATATATATAAATAAACATTATATGTAACATTCAGTATTGCCCCCCAGCTGGCTGTTCATATGAATAAAGATTTTATTCGTAACAGACTCTAGCCCTGAAATACCCCTAGGGTAAATGTTAGCATATATATACCCCTTGATATTTGACAACTGTATTTTAAAGACAAACTCTCTGCTTTTTACATTTTACAAAAGAGAAGACAAATCATTGTTTTTAATTAATAGAGTTCTGAATAAAACCCCAAAAACCCAAACCAGCCTGGGGAGTGTGATGTTCAGCAATATATATCAATATATAGTGTATTCCGACAGCATACAATGTAGATATGTAGATGTCTTGGTTTGTGTATGTTTTTTTGTCCTTTTTTTTTTTTTTTTTAATATGTGTATTACTTTTATTTTTGTTTATGGTTTTTTATTATTATTATTTTTTATTTAAATAATCTGTGAAGACTACTCCATTTAGGATTATTTCAGATCTGGCATTTTCATTCTGTTCTGTAAGAAGAAAACTTGTTATTATAGAGTGAATTCTTTGCTACCTAGTGGACCAATGTTGCCTAAATGTACTTTTTAAAATAGTGATCCTAAAAATTTTATTCCAGTGAGTAGTTCAGTCCTACTGAAAACATACCACAGCTTGCGTGTGTGAGCATCCAGAAGCTAGAGTACATACCATTTTCTAGATATTTTATTTAAAAAAAAACCAAAACCTGACAGTAATATATCCTGGAGAAGATGTGTGAATAAAGATTTGAATTGAAGCAAGGCGAGGCAAATTTCAGACGTTTCATTAAAGATGGATAATACATAGATGCCCATTTGTGCTGGGAACCTTTCTGTCTTTTTACCTTTATGTCAGATACTGAAAGTGTATCTTTATATAATCGTTGTAGGAAGTGCAATAATCTTCCCTTCATTAGAGGCCTTCCCAGCATCTGATCACAATAACGCTCAGGTAAGAAATAAATAAATAGGATGTGTGAGTAGTACAGTAGTTAAGATAGCCATGTATCTATAAATTAAACAAAAAAGTTTACCCGATTTTTTTTCTTTTTTTCCCCACCCATGTTTCATGGTGTTTCCTTCTGTGTATAGATGAATAAAACTTGAATCTCATTTGTGGTACTAAGAGTGCATACTTTGGCCTGATTGTTTGTGTAAGCAAAGCAAGTATGTGCCCATATGGAATGGCATGAAGCTCCACCGCTTACCAAGATGATGCCCTCCACTTCTGTAGTCCCAGGTAGTAGAGGATCTCCCAGCCTGAATAATAGGTGTGACACAGAATCATAGAATGGTTTGGGTTGGAAGTGACCTCAAAGGTCACCTAGTTCCAACCCCCTGCCATAGGCAGGGATACCTTCCACTAGATAGGTTTCTTCAAGTGCCATCCAACCTGGCCTTGAACACTCCAGGGATGGGGCAGCTGCAGCTTCCCTGGGCAACCTCTGTCAGTGCCTCGCCACACTCAGGGTGAATAATATGATCCTAATTTCTAACTCTACCCTCTGTCAGCTTAAAGAGATGCCCTGTTTTTCTGTACCTGTATGCCCTTGTAAAAAGTCCCTCTCCAGCTTTCTTGTAGGCCTCCTTAAGGTACTGGAAGGCTGCTCTCTGATCTCCCTAGAGCCCTGTCTTCTCCTGAGACACTCTTGCTGATGAGAGGTCATCTGATGCTGACAGTACATAATGTGAAATCGTATATCTAAAGCTGTGTTTTGTGATTTTGATTAATATCGCCCAAAATCTGTTCTAGGAACTTCTGAAAATGTTACCATTCAAAGTGAACTTCTGAAGAAGAACCTGTTATCGAATGTGCTTGAGAATGAGCCCTAACAATGATTTGTGGAAGTTAACAAAAGAAAAAAGCTGTTTTGTTGGTTTTTTTTTTTTTTTTTTAATTAGGAAGATAATGTAAATAAATGTAAATAATTAAGTAATTGGTTAATTAATCCAGTAAAAAAAGGAAGTAATCCTGAAAAAAATTAAGTAAGGTCTAAGGGCAAAATAACTTCCTACTGAGGATAACAGTACTGCTATGGTTTTTCTCTTAAAATTGCACTGCTAAAATTTACTTTTCAGTATGACAGAGAAGGGGCTTCCTGAAGATTTTCACAAAACTGGTGAAGGAGGTAGGATCTCCTTTGTCAGGCAGATTAATTATCTTGTACTGCACTACTGAGGGGCCAGAAACAGTGTTTGGTGCTCAAAGTCCTTGTACAGTACTGTGATTCAAGAACAAATGTTTTTATTCCTAGTTCTGGCTGTGTAAAAACTTGGGGGGGGGAGGGGGTAAGGGGGGGGGAGAGAAGAGGAGGAAATCCATATCAACAACAAAAAAATCTTTTAAGGAATAGGACAAATAATTTCCTCAGTAAACTACCTGAAATTTATTCAGGCAGACAGCAATGTGATCTTAAACATTCACTTCACATTAATCAACTTTGCCTCAGATAAAATGCTGGCAGATGGTAGCTATTAATTTTAAAAGTGACAGGTTTTCTTTACTTTTTTTTTGTGTAGAAACCCCCACATGCACTCTTCCCTTCAAAAAGTTTGGTTGTTTAATTTGTCCAACATGCTTTTTTTTTTAATTTATGTTTTTATTTTTTAAATACAGTCCTATTATTAGGTAATTTCGCAACTTGGATAGTTAAAAGGAGCTTTAGATTAATATAAATGCAGGCTGCTTTCTTTGAAGTCAGCGGAAATACATATATATATATGATCTCAAATTTGGCAGAAATAAGATGGAAATGCTGGACACGATACACAGAGGTGCAGGGCTAGGAAAGACACTGGTTGGAACTGCTGGGTGATCTCTAGAAAGTGCTAATGCAAAATGGCAGTTGTCTGTTTGATGTGTAAAAGATTTGCCGAAATTCCAGAAAAATACTCTGATGAGACAAGGGAAGAACAGTCTGTTTTTCAAACCCTAGCATGTGTTTTCCTTTATGTTCTCAAATGCTGAGTAAAATCCTTATTTTTCTTTCTAAAATGATTTTTATGAATCACCTGGAGAATTGATATTTACATTGCTGGCAGTAAAATGTAATGAAATTGTGCATTATGACTCAGTATTCGTACACTTAGGATTTTAATGACAATTTTATCTGTCCTTTTAAACTGTTGCTGTGTATATATTTCTAGATTAGTTATGGGTTACATTTCTGTTTTCAAATAAAAAGCATATACAGTGCTATATTGTAAAGAACATGATACTTTCTACAATTCATTGCATTCTAGTCCGTAATACTAATTTGATTTTCCAGAGGGAAAGAAACAAAGCTTTTGGTTTCCATCTAATAAAGAGAAAAATCTGTATTTTTTTTTTTTTCCTGTGCCACTTTTTTCCCTAATCTATTTTTTTGTTTAAAAAATAGATAATACAAATTTTGTCAGATACATTGTTTGCATATGATTTGGATTTATAGCTTCATATTCCAGTGTTGTAAACAACTAGCTTGCTTTATGAGTATGCACAGCCTGGCTCGCTTTTATGAATTGATACACAGTGAAAAATTTTATGTTATGCAGACTGTTTTTAGGAAAACAGTTTTGGGAGGCCAACCTTAACAGTGTTTTTCAATTTTTATTATTTTTTGCAAGCATTAACCTGACCCAAATACATTGAAGTTTGAGTCTTGGTCCAGATAGCTGCATTCATCTCAGTTGGCAGTCTACTACAGATCAAGGATTCAGATACCTACTGATGTTTAGTTACCTAGTTCATCCCAAGTGCCTATACCCAAAAGCTTGGCACGCTACTCAGCTGCTTTCATGTCCACTTGCACTGTGATTGCTCACCTTGTTTCTATTGACTGTAGCTGCCATGAGCAGGGGCTTTCTCTGATGACTTCAGGTGGTACAGGCTGGAAGTTTGGAAATTCGACTGCTACAGGTGTTTTCTGGTTTTATCTTCGCTGGGATTGCAGCTATATACAGATCTATAATGTGCATGTGACCATATACAGATGATACTTCTTAACAAGTATCACAACTTGATAGGGCTGTGGAGAATTGGTAGAGTGAAGTAGTGCTCCTGGTCCAATGTCTGTACAGTGTGTGATTTCACAGGATCTTGCTTCAAACAAGATGTATCCTGATTCTTAAGGACTGAATGTCCATAAAATGAGGCTGGAGTCCATTAGGTGCTCTCCAGGAGCATCACCTCCTGGTGTATTTCACCTGTATTTTCTGTGAAGGGATCCAGTTCATAATCTGAGAGACCACACTGGTGTGAGCTGAGGCACACTAGGTGAAGGTGGTTGTGAGATGGGTGATTGCTTCATAAACACTCTTCTGTATCCAACTGGAATATTACTCTAAATCAACCCATAAAATACTACATTTTGTGGGTTACGGTGTCATTCCCTAAACATGCAACATATACCTAGGCTGTAGTTTACAGTCTGTATGTCAGATTGTGGTGCAATGGAATGCGCTTATTTTAACGTGGACTTCTGACTCCCCCAAAGCGCACTTTGATCAATTTATTTCCTCCTCCTCTTCTCTCTTACACTACTCAGCCCAAGTATCTTGGGAATGATACCTGTTACTGGTATGCTTTGAATCATTATGATGATTAATTACCCACCCTTCAAAAAAATACTGAGAATCTATGTAAGTTGTGTCTATTCATTTGAATATCTTTGACAAATACAAAGCAACTGAAAAGCTTTTTCTTTTCTGTTGTTGTTGTTGTTCATTCCATAATGAAGTTTTTTGCAATCTCCTTACTCCCTTGGACAATATTTTCCCTTTCTTACCCTTGTCCTTTGTCCGTCTTTTCCTCCCTTTCTCCTGCACATATACTCTGATGGTCCAGTGGACACAGTAATTTTAAAGAATTCTTTCCATTTCAGAGCATTTTTTTTTTAATTTTTTTTATATTTATAACCTTGCCAACTTTTTAATAATTTTTTGTTTTAGCTCTCTTAATTTCCATTTTACTTGTTACATGCTGGAGTTTATGTTTCTGTCTAATAGCAACTTGAAGAAAGAAAGAAACAGCAGTGGACACAACATCAAAAGTAAATATGTGATTTTCTTTTTACAGAAGAATTACTGAAAGGATTTATACCTGTTAACAGTATTGTTTCTAAAAATTACAATGAGGAAAGTTGTACCTAGAGTGAGCCTAATGATTCTCTCACAGTAATCTTACCTGATATAACCACTTAAATTGTTTAAACTAATGATTTATCAAATGGATTTGAAAATAAATGAAAAGTATTAGAAGCAAACCAGTAGAAAATTTTTCAGCTTTATTCGTTGTTTCAGCTAAGTGGTATTCCTATGAGTTTTGTTAACTTGTGTTTTATATAAGAGTGATAATATATTTTAGTGTAATGTATTCTGCATATGATGATGATGTGTGTCTATTTGGAATGTGAAAAAGTCTTCTTGGAATCGATAACAAGAAATTTTCGAGTGCATAGAATGATACGTATATTATATATGGAAGAATTAAAAAAATGAGGAGTAATCTGCAATTTTTTATTTATGTAAGAGAATATCCCATTTTTAATTAAAGATGGAATTTAAGAATGATAAATGGGACCATTATCTAGTAACAGTTAGTTTGCAGGCATTTTTTTCCTACTGTTCTGCAGATTGCTGCAGGTTTGACAGTGCCTTTGGCTTTTGTGAGCAAAATGCATTTCCTATTCTTGACAGAATAGTTGTAACTCACTAAACATGGAACAGTTATCATGCATAGCAACAGCTCTGTGTTTAAACCCTGAGGAATAATTTTAAATTATTTTTATGCAGAAATTTCCCAGTTACCAATTTTATTAAAAACATAACAGATAAAAAATTTATATGCCAAATGAAGTAGGAGAAATAGTGCTAAAGATACTAAAAGTATGCAAGAAGAGGAGATAAATTTTGAATGAAAGTGTTACCTTTTTTCCTTTTTTATTTTAAGTTAAATGATTCCTAATGTAACTTACAAGGAGAATGTACTTCTCTTGCCATGGCTATATTGTAGTAAACTGTAGAAGAGCCAAAGTTAGATGTTGTTTCTGAAGGAAGTACTGAAGTACTTCATACTGCTTGTGGTGCCAGATATAGCTTGTGTCTGTCTTGTAGCCACTGACAAAAAAATGAATGTATTTTATGCTTGTTTTTCTTCAGGAATGTCCAGTTCTACTTACCACAGGCAGAGGCTCATGTAGGAGGTTAATAGGTGGATATAAGAGAGTGAAGGTTTTGATTAGATAGATTGCAGGAGTTCCCTTCAGCCTATTTTGTCATATTTTGCAAGTTTTTGAAGTTTTTTTGTCTTCTGTAGTAGACTGACCTTTTTCTTGTTTGTTCTTTTTTTGACTTCATTCCTTAAATTACTTCTTTATGCTATTCTCATCTTAAATTTGTGCATGTAGCAAAAATTTAGAACCAAGTGTTAGCTCTGTGGTATCAAAGTGGGAGGCCAGAGAATGTGGGTAGTGTTTTGGTAGTAACTTGAGCTAGCCAAATATTGCCATCAGGTGTTAGGTATCTGGTATTTCTGACTCTCAGTTATCTCAAGAGAAATAGTGTCTCCATACCTGCTCTTGTATTGTACACATCATGACCGCTGACTGCTGTTTTTAGCATTTCTCTCCATTACTTGCACAGAATTTAAGTGTCCTGGCTGGGAGGGAAGTTCAGTTTTCTGGAGTCAATTGACATTGTGTATCCTGATTGCTTTATATGATGTCTTCCAGATCCCAGTTCTGTAGAGACCTATACAGAAGAAGACTTGGTTACAGAGTCCTGAGAGCTGTCTAGTTAACACTGTTGTATTACCATCTACTCAAAATTCTGCAGGTGATTTGCAGTAGTGCATACTCTCATGGAGTTTAAATGCCAGCCTTGCAAAGGATCTTGTGGCCCTAAGCTGCTTCAGAATCAGTCTTCAGTGATTTCTGTGGCTGTTCAAGCATTCCGGTCTGGTGTGCTTTAAACACAAATCTCAAATGTAGCTCAAGAAGATGGAAGCTCTCTAGGCAGAGGTTGTTGGGTGGAGTTTCAGAAAACAAAGATTTCTAAAAAGATTTTTGAAAAACAAAGTCTAATGTCATTATTCAAAATTGCATAATGGCTTAGAAATAATAAAACCTACCTTTTCTTCCTTTTTTAAATTTTTTTTAACAGAAAACCTAGAGAGCGGTATTGCATGAATTCATACTTATTCTGCTATAAATAGACTGAAAATTAGTTGTAGAAATTTTTGCATATTAATACAGAAAAAACCCTCTTGATTTTAATGTGTCTTGGTATGTTACGATGAGTGGAGTATACATTCACTATTCAAAAGTAAGCATTTCTGCTTTTAAAATACTAATTTCCAGTGTTAACAGTCGTGTGCAAGGACATTGACATTGTGGATTGCGTGGTGTCTCTGGAGTTCAGACATGTTTGAAGACAATATTTATGGCGTCTGTACCTCCTGTTATTAGGCATTTTTTCAAAGGACTGTTCTTAGATGATATTTTGCACATGGCTGTTAAGTTTTCTTAGATACTGATTGGAAAAAACCAAAGGGCAGAATAGTTTTCCCATGCCTCCAAGAGATCTTTGGTGGGTGATGAGACCAGTGTATTCAGAGCATGGGTGAATTTGGTATGTCCAAGGAAGAGGGGTGAATGAATTAGTGGCGGGCAGGGAGTTTGAGATGCTTATGTGCTTCCTGCATTTTTAAGCAGTATAAAGGGTATTTCAGCTGTTGAGATGAAGCTTAGCAGCTGCTCTGCAAACTTGTAATAAAACAAGGGCCTGAATTTTCTTTATCTCGAGCATCTGCCTCTGACCACAGATGTTGCTGGGGCTCTGCATTTCTCTTAAACAGTAATCTTTAAATTACATGGTCGATATATAGTAATAATGAGAATGTTTTTTAATTGGATAAGATGGGATTTGGAGATAATATTGATACTTATTAATAGCTAGGTACAAACTAAGACTGAATAATGAAGAGGAAGGTACAGATGCTGTTTATGAAGCAAATGCTTTGCAGTGGAGGACAACTGTGCAGCCACACTTTGAGCTGTTACAGCATCAGTGCGGTATTTGCCTTCCCGTTATCTCTTTAGCTCACTTTTCCACAGTGTATTTTGGTCCATACATATGTTATTTTATTTTTATTATGTCTTTTGCCTCCCAGCGTGTGGTGTGGAATTTAAAGCTGTAGCTTCATTAGCTCTTGTTTGTTAATTATATCTTTAAAATACAGAGGGTTTTGTGGTGTGAGTGGTGGTATATTTAAGGTAGAATATTCCATGTTTTTGCAGATTGCCAGTATTAAATGCCAGAGCAGCCTTCTGACCACGCAGCCCAACCACGCTTGTTCTATTAGCTGTACTTCTGAAGTATTTGTTTCATTTTTTTCCTCAGATGGATAACCAATATGGAACATTCTGTCCACAGAAGTCTATTAAAGAGGTTAGAGCATCCTGCTAATTAGGAAAAACTAATTAGGCAGATTGTTGCGCCTGTAACCAGAATTTTATATTTTAATGGAGTTTGAAATGCAATATATTCACTTTTCTTTTAAGTGTCTGGAAATAGTATTTTTGAAGAGATTATGCACTCAGAATAAAAAAGCAGTAACATTTTAATTCTTGAATTTATTAAATAAACTGTAAAAAAATATATGCTATAAAATTGTTGAAATTGTTAATTCATACCAGCTGCTTATTGTAGCAGTTAAAATAGTTTTGTTACCTTCCTGTTGGTAGATTTAAAGTTTTTTTAACTGCCCCAAAGAGGAGTTGGATTAAGTTGATATGAAGAAACAATGTAATTTGTAGCTGTGTTAAAATTGGGTTTAGATAGTACACAAATCTCACAAATTACTCTTTGGCTACGTCAGTGAGTCTTTGGAAGTTTATTGTGTTTAAAGCTGAATCAAAATCCCTTGTGAGTGCTCTGGCAATGCTGTTAGGAACTCATGGTCTGAAAGCTGAAAAATAAGCCAGTCTTCAGGTGTGGGGTGGTGACCTGAAATCAAGACCATTGGGGTTGGTTGTGTTTTCATGGTTCATGTCTCAATTCCCGTTAGGTACTGTTAACCAGTACTGAGACATTTCCTTGTTTCACAGTGTGCCATGTGGAAAGCAAGGGATGTTTCAAGGCTGGGTTGGATGGGGCTTTAAGCAACCTGGTCTAGTGGAAAGTGTCCCTGGCTGTGGCAGGGGGTTGCAAATGGATAAGGTCCTTACCAACCCAAACCATTCTGTGATTCTGTGTTTGTGGCTGGGGTGAAAAAGCCTGATTTGAGATGCACTTAAAATACATAAATTTAAGACAAATTTATCCTTGGTGTCTGCTTTTGAACTCTCAGTTATGCCCTGCTATGAACTTCAGTTAATCATAGCCTTTTTTCGGGCTTGTCATTCTGAATTTTGAAAAATGCTTTGGCTTGTGTATAAGCCATGTAGCTGAAAGCTTTGGGCAGTGACCTGTCTCTGCAGTCTGTCTCAGGACAGTCCTCTGAGGTGCAGTTCAAGATACAGATGTTGAAATCAGTGTGACGAGGTTGGTGGCCCTCAGGAATTTGGCCATCTGCTCATTCCTTCAGAAGCAGAGAGCAATGCATTTGGGGTTCTCTGCCCTTTTTTGTCACAAGGCAATTCAGAATTTCATCTTTGAAGCCCTATTTGTGAATTTTATCTTGCCAAGTGCTTGACGCCCAGTGATATAAGGGGCTAGAAAGGGAAAAACAGACAAATACTAGACAAAGAAGATTTAGAAATGAGCTGTGTAAAAGAACTTCAGTAAAGCACTAAAGGCTTAAAATCATACAGCTCAGGTCTAGCAATGTGGAAGAAGGAACCATGGAGCAAAGGGAGAGGTAGCTTGCGATGTTAATGGATAGAAAATGGACAGTGGTGTCCCATCAGGGCATGGGGCTTGCTAATTCTTTTGCTAACACATCAGGAAATCCTTCCAGGAAATACGTAGAGTTTGTACTCCATGAAAGCAGAACTGTGAATATAGGGACTGGAGGATGGAGCAATGAGGTTTGATCCACTTAAAAGGAAAACCTTCCTACTTCTAGTCCAAGGAGGCTGAAAAGACAAACAAATAGCAAGACTTGTTTTCATGGTGTCAGCCTCTGCCACTGCCAGACCTTCTGTATTTGCTGGAGTGTCAGCTCTGGCTTTGGCTAGACAGATTTGTGTTGATCAGTTCCTGTGATGACCTGTAGATTCGCACCCTTCCACACTCCTGCAGTTTAGTCTTCAGCCTGAAATCTGAGACTGTAACCAACCAGACGGTTCTAGGGTAGTTAGCATGATGTCATGTCTCTAAGCAGTTTATGGAATAGGGATGAAGTTTATGGTAATAAATATTTTAGATTGTTTTTGTTTGGCTTCCTATGGAGAAGAATTTGTTTAGGTGAGAGGTTATTTTTGCAAGCAACTCTGCTGTATGATGTATCGATGGTTTTGGTACATGGGAAGCTTCTCTTCCTTCAGTGTCACAGGTTGAAAAGATATGCACACTTAACAGCTTTACAGTGTTGTGTAATTACTGGTCATTCTTCTGAAGTGGATGACTCATTTGGCCTTCAGTGATCTGAGGTGTTCTGGCCCTCCGTAAAACTCTACACATACATATTTTTCCTCCTAACAACCACAAGAATGCCTGTTTTCCCCTTGCATGTCTCGTTTCCTGGGGTAACACAGAGAAAATGGAAAAGAGAGAGAGCATTTGAAATGAGAAAAGTGCATTACAAAGAAATTTGCATCCATACGGATGTTGGTGCACACTTAAACTCTGCCTGTTCAGTTCTCACCTGGAAGGACATGCTTGGCTCTGTCTTGGCTATGTCTTATGGTCTTATTCTTAATATTATTGCTGCTATTATTCATACTGTAATAAATTAATAATCTATTAGTCCGTAGTTCAATGACAGTATTTCAGGTTAGGAAGCTATTTAATTCTTATGGAAGTACAGCATGAGATTTCTGTGTTTTACCATGTTCTGGCATGTTAAGGTGTTAAAGTTTGCATTAAAACCAGTTCTGGTTTAACTGTCACTAGCTTTTCTTCCAGCATTTCAGGCTGTGTCCCCTTCACTGTGACATTCTGTAGGTCCTGGTAGAGGCTGATTGCAGAAGTACAGGCTTTTAATTTCTTGGCAGATAGACATTTCTGTATCAAGAGACAGCACTTGGTCTTGTTGCATTGAGATCTGAATAAATTTGTGTTGATCTCGATAAGCATTTTGAACCTTGACTTTCTAATGCTTTACAATTGGGTATTTTTTTCATTGCTTTGTCAAGGAGGATGACTGTAGTAAGGCCATGAGCTGATTACTTCTTGTATTTGATAATCATTTTGTAATGTGGGAGGGATATTAAGAAGAGCAGAATTGAGTGCTCTTGGAAAACTCTTTATGGAATCAGGTTTAAGCGCTGCTGTAAATAGGATGCACATTTCCTTTCAGTGCTGAGTTAGATACAGCTTGGCTGTTGCAGGCTGAATATGCCAACACTCAGGACAAAAATCAAGAAGATCTGTCTCAGAAAACACCTGCAAAACGTAGGGTAACTCTGCCGTCTTTGAAAATTGTCATTATTCCTGTGATGCATTGCCACCCTTGGAATTTAGGCGGGCAGTAGCTACAGTTTGTTTAAAGAGCGGCCATACTTCTGTCTAGATACGTCTCTGTGAAGCACCTCTTTGTTTCTCCACTTCTTGTGTTTGTCTTATGATGTGCCAGAGGCAAATAATTTTTAGTTTGACTTAATATTTAAAATCATATCTGTCTTTGAGTATCCACGCTGCAGGACAAAGGGTCTGAAGGTAGGGTAGGTGGTCATATGGAAGGGGCATTGGGTGTCCTGATGGAAAGCCAGTGCATCAGTGGTCAACATGGCTTTTCTTCAGTGAAGCCTTAATCATCATTAGCAGTGAAATGTCTGTTTTCAAGGAAAAGAAAGCTAATTTGATTGAGGTTTTTTTTTTTTTTTTTTCACACCAGTAACATTTTAAAAAGAAACCAAGGAATTTTTGGAGTGGCTGCTGAAGTTTATTGAAGTCTCTTCAATGTGCCAAGATAGGTCTTTAGCAATTGGCGTTAACCTTATAAGGTAAAAGTTTGTAAAAGTATTTTTTGTGTTTATTTGGTTGTTGGTTTTTTTTTTGTTTTGTTTTGTTTTTGTTTGTTTGTTTGTTTTTTGTTTGTTTTTTTTTTAAAACCCTTTTTCTGAATTATATAGCTAAAGGCAGGACAGGGTACTGCAAGTCTAGTTTGCATTTTATGGTGTGCTCTAAAGGCACCATAATCCAGAGGATAGTTGTGAGAGGGGTGATAATAGGAAGGGTAGCAATAATGTTCATATTTTTTTATTTTGTTTAGGGTGCTGAATTTTATTTTATTTGTATAAACTTTTAAAAATATTACGGTTGCTGTGCAATAGTGTTAGCAGCAGTTTTGTTCTTCTGATTTTGGTTGGTGGACTCTAGAACAGCTTTCCTGTCATTCAAAGCAGCTTTTCGTAGAAACTTTTTTCCCCACTTCAGTGTTTCTAAGATACTTTCATTCTGACAGCCATTGAAATTAACATTAAAAATTTTAAACTTATTTTTTTTCCCTCTAATTGTGTATTAATGCTTTTTTGTTATAGTGGCACTTCCCATTTTGGATTAATTTTCTACCTCTGCGTATTATGTGATTTCTTGTTAAAGTGAATGACAAGATGATATATGATGCACTTGAGATGGTATTGAGCAGAGTATAGTTGGAAAATTGCAGTGATAATTTTCTCTTTACATCTCAAATTTACACGCCATTGAGGCAAAAAAAAAGGTGTAACAGGCAGCTCAAGAAAAAGCATAAAGGGAAACCTTGAAAAATTACAGGGAAATTTCCATAACAGATACACTCGTAATGCGGGTTTAATAATGATTTCCTCTCATGAGCTATTTTTATCGTTTGCCTGCTCTCTGACGTGGCATTCTATTTAACATTTTTGAGAGCCATGTTTTAATCAGATTAAGCTCAAGGAAACCGATAGGTATCTGTTTGGCTCATGACTTCTGTTTCTGATTTAGTCACAAGACTATTGTTGCTGGAATCTTTTAAAACCCATTTTGCTTCCACTTGCAGCCGGCGCGGCTCATGGTGTGCGAGCCCAGAGGTTGTGTGCCAGGGATTTTCATGATATATGCGCAGGGTGCATTATGGAATTATTCTGTAAATTAAAGAAGACTGATGCAAACTGTCTCTTTTCCTCATGTGATTAAATAGCTAAAAATAGCTGTCTATTTTTAGTTTCAAGCATAGTAATGTTTCTTAGGAACAAACTCACCCAAAGCAGTGTGCTAGGAAAGGCTGGTCATGAATAATGCTGCATTCTGATCTCCTTATGTAAAACAAAAGTGCTTAGTAAAACTGGATATTCTTTCATCATTTTATATAGTGTGTCACTTTAATAATGCTTCCCATGTAAGAGATGGCATGAGAAAAATATATAAATAGATATATTTTAACTTCGATGGTTTCATTTCATTAAAGAAAGCAGGAAAGTTTGTAAGCAAAATTCTTAGTTAAGTTCTCCAATATTCTGCATGTCCTGCAAATTTAGAAAGTGACCAGAAAAAAAGGTGCTGTAAAACGTTTTGGGTTATTGGTTGTGCTCGGATAGTAGTAGACTTAGCACCTCATTCAGTGGTCTCAGCATCTTGGAGCATGGGGGAGCCTGGTTTTTAAAGCATGTATAGACATGCTTCTGTAATTTCCAAAGAAAAAAATACATATAGTAAATAATTTGTAATAACTTCTTTTGTCTATTGCAAATACAGATTCTTGCCTGTACAGTAGAGACTATATTCAACAGCTCAGTTTGTGTTGCTTCCTTCAATGTATTATTTATTTGGTTGACATGCTAGAAAACTGCAAGTCTAAGGATTAATAAAGGTTATTAGTTACTTTCCATAATAAAATTAGCTGACTTTTAAATAAGAGCATTATACAGGGGATCTCTAAGTGGAAAAATGACAGAATGCTTTTTTATCATGGTAGCAATTTCAATTACTGTATCTTACACTCACAGTTTGGAAAGTACGTGTTGTGATTAAATGTTGCTCTTGACTATGTATTTGCAGACAAAACTGGAGTAAGTGGAATATTTTTATTCAAGATAGAATTTAAGCCCTTTGTTACATCTTCTGCCAGTTGTTATATTTGTTAACATTTGAACATTACAGAAAAAATGAAGTTGCAACTTAATTTTCTAAAAAATGAATGTTGTTTGGAACCAACAGCAGTGGGAGTTTTGTGTGGTTTTTATAAAGCATGATTATATGCAGATTCCTTGAGTGCTCCAACAGACTGTCTTGGGTTACTATCAGGCATGCGTGATGTACACCCTGTAGCTGGTGACATGCAGTTCGCTGTATCAGCCTGCTATTGTTTATTAATCTTTCCAGTGTCTGAATTGTTCTACCATTTTAAAGACAGACATATTATAAAATAGGATCTTGCACATGAAGTTTATGTGTACACCATTAGTTTTTGCATTGGGAACATGATGCACCTCATTTCCAAATTAACTACTAAAGCAAACTTTCCTAATGTTTTCTTGTGTCAACACAGGGTTTATACTGAATAATTGTAGAATCATAGATAATCATAAATAATCATACATAATCATAGAATCAAGTAATGGCATTATTAATTGTGCCATTATCTAGAAAAGGTCTTATGAGTGCTTTAAGGATACTCTGTATTTTTATTTTTGTAACTTTGATAATTATCCATAATGATCATATGGCCTGGATTTCAGGTGAACTTCAGTACAGCGACACAAGCAGATCTGTAGTTTTTCAAATTTTGACTAGGTCTTGTAACATTTGTTGAAATCCTTACAAGATACTCATCTATTTGTAGCATCATATAGGTCTGTCTCCCCATCTGTCTCTGTTTTTCATGACAACGAGGCTCTGGTACTTTCTTTTTTTTTTTTTTTTATTTCAGTACTTATTCATTGAAGCCCACTGTAATGCTGTTCCTATCATAGATATTTTCCCAACAGCTTTTATTGATCATTTGTGATAAAAGATTTCTTCATAGAGAGAAATTTTAACCAGCAGTGGATGAATTCAGTTTAATTAGATTTAGTTTTATATGTTAGAAAAACTAATGTAATCAAAACCTACTTGTATACTATTAAATAAATAAATTACTGGCGTAGTGTGGTGCCAGAATCTAAGGAACACTAAAAGAAATTATGTTCTTGAATTATTTTCTTCTGTGCCATATTTATTAAGGAATTCATGCAACTTTTATATTTAAAAGTAAGGGTTCAGGTTTCCTTCAAATAAATCCTTATTTAACAGGATATCCCTGAGACTTTTTTTTTTTTCCCAGTATTGGCAGCCTGACTAAAATAGTCTCATCTGGTTTAACTAAAATCTTTGCATTACTTGGCGGTGGTTTCTTTTGTACGTGGTGCTTAGAGCTCATTGAAGCTCAAACGGTACAGGAAATGCAAATCATGCAAATCATCCTCACGCTGACGATGTACAGTGGCGTGATTGAGCAGCAGTACGTATGGCTCGTGGGCTGACCACATGAAAGAAGTAATTTAAAGACCAGATGAGCCCAAGCTGGGTTAAGTTAGACTATGTGTGAGCTTCAAAGCTTATAGAATAGTATCTTTTTTAAAAATAAATTTATTTTATTAATAACACCTGTGTCGAGTTCTTAAACAGTGAGAACATGTATAGATGAATGTTATATTAAATATATGCCTTACTTAAATCAGAAGGGCAAAATTGTTATTATTTTTTTTTTTTGTGTGGAAATTCAGGTATGCATTCATGTTGATGAAGGTAGACAACAGTCTAATGAATTGCAAAAAAAATCCAGTTCACGTTTGCGGTACATAAAAGCCCAACTCTTCTCTGCCTTTCAGGTAAAAATGAAAATAAATGGAAGGTAAATGGGAATTTTGCCTGTGCAGAAGGGTTAAGAACAAACTTCCTCAAAGTGCTTTTGAGTGGAAAGAAGAGGGAGGTTGAGTGCTTGCTGCTTCGAATTTCTTAGGTAACTTAGAAAAAATCCTGCATTTTTTTCCCCCTATACTTCTGAAGAGCTCTTCCTGTAGTTTCAGGGCTGTATCCTTTCAAGAAAGCTGAGCCCTCATCACATTCTGAACCTTGAAGGTGGTGTGATTGGGAGAGTAGCTATTGTGGGAACCCCGGGCTTCATTCAGGAGCTCTTGTGAGATGGATGTGTAAAGACTATAAACATGGCCTGAGTAAAGTCATGGGTAGAAAAATAAGAATTTTCGTACTAATCTGGCAATAAAAAAAGTGGATGGTAAATTCTTAAAGACATCTTTTCTTTTGGTAGCACTCAACATAGGTGGGTCTTCTGCTTTTAATAAAAGTCTCATGAGTTTTCATGGGTTTGTTTTGGGGTTTTTCTCTTTTTTTTTTTTTTCTGTTTTTTTTACAGCCCTCATTTGCTTTGTTTTGGTGTTTGTTTTTTTTTTAAGATTTGAGATTTGTTCAAATAATGTAACATGACACAAACCTGGAAAACTTCAATCTTGAACTGTTTCTGTGTCATCTTGTTGAATTTTTACTTGAAACAGTAGCCATAAGGAGGTCTACAGTGGGACTGGTCAGAACACTGCACTGTATCACTCTGATGTGTTTAATTTTGGCATGATACTTTTCACTAGTGCCTTGCCCCACCTTGATTTTGTTCTTTCTACTGATTCACAGTTTCTATACTTCATCTACTGTTTTCTTTCCCATAAAGTCAAACCATAGGTCATGCATCAGAAGGAGAGAGGAAGATTTCCCATCTCTTGAAACCATCTCAAGATGCAGGAATATGGTAAATAAATAGTTTTCCTGAGCCAGTTGCAGAGTCATCCCTTATGGGGGACATTCATGAGCCTTCTGGCACAGGCATCTGGGCATGCGTTTACACATCCAGCACACACTTAGTTTTTAATAGAGGCAGGAATTTAAATAAAAGATAATATTGTCTTTTATACACATGACAAGAAATATCAAGGTGCAGGAGCTAACAGAGAAAAAGATACGTAACTACTTGTATCTATAATAATTTAATGTAATTTAATATCTATTTCAGTGTTTGATGGGAAGTAAAGATTACTTTAGTTGTACCGAAGAGCACAGAGCTGCACAAAGATTTTTAAATTTTTAAGTTAATATGTTTCTTCTAGCAGTATATATAGATATACTCAGAATATTAATTCCATATGATTGTACAGCTTCCAGTGCTCTAGAACTTTTTTGGAAGTACTTTCTGAAGAACATCTCTGGTCATCATGACAAACAGCTGGAGTAAAGTTTCCTTTTCAGGAGCCTCTGAAAGTTTTTATCTGTTATGCCAAGGCATTGCTGGAAGAGACCTTGGCCAAAACTATTTCACTTTGCACAGGTTTTCAGATATGAAAGCTGGTCGACCAGCTACCTCGAACAGATTTTTAGCTTTCTGTGATGTACACAGTGATGATTCTGTGATGATTTTTAGCTTTCTGTGATAGTACACAGTACTAACAAATTGGCTGCTGTCAACAGTTTTCCTGGTCACAGTTTAAATAGCTTAATTCACAATGCTTCACAGTTTTATGGTAGAATTCAGTAGAAGTGCAGAAAATATATATTTGTATAGTATATATTCGTGTTATGTGTATGTGTCATATATCTTTGTGTGCATGCACACAAACATATGGTCATATACATGTCCTGTCTGTGCCTGAAAATATATCTGAAGATACTGAATGTATGGTCTCATGAAGATAATATTTTGTTTCAGGACATCTAGCAGGTACTGTGGTGGGCAGGGTCCATGACACACATAAACAGTGATGTGATCATAGATAAGTTGATTAGTCTGTAGACTGTGACACTCTCCCATCTTCGCCTCTGGCTTGGGATCCTGAATTCTCACTGTGGCCCTGGTTCTTTTCCTCCCCCATGATAAGCCAGCTTTGGCCTCAGTTTCTTAATCTTTAAAATAGAAAGCACCTAGTATATTCTTATGACTTTGTTGCATATGACGTCAAGGCCTAAGGTGCATATTTCTCTTTGCATGTTATTGGGGAATAATGGGCGTGCAGCACTGGGTGCTTTATTTAATGAGAAAAGGCATTCAGAAGTTTCAGGATGTAATAGTTGCATTGAAATCTGTTGGGAAAACATAACTTGTAAAATATGTGGAATCCTGAAAGCATTATTATTAGATAATTATTTTATCATTGGATTTTTCCACGTGGGGAAAATCTCAGAATTTCGTAATGTCAGGGTTTGGTTTGCCTACTCAGGTTTGCTTACATTGATGTTGTAAAAGTTGACCAAACGTGACTGTAAATGACTTACTGGAGTTGTTAACCCTGCAAAACTCTCATCCAGGAGGTGGGGAAGAAAAATGGACATAAGACTTCAGGTTCAGAACTCTCAAATTCCCTCACAAGTTAAGCATATTCTCTTTTTCTTTGAATTCTCTCCTGCATGTCTCTGCTCTTGCATTGGTCCCTTATATCCAATGTCAGAAGCTCTAAACTACCTTGCCCAAGCTGCAAAGTTGAGACCTTTTAAATCCTTTTGTGTCACTGGTGGCATTATAAATAAAAAACTATTATATGTGAAGTAAACACTTAAAATCATGTTATGTAAATGGAAATAAACTAACTTATGGTATATGCCAGACATGATGCAAGTTCTATTTAATAAATATATGACTGAAAGGTTACATTCAATCCAAAATGCTCTCCTTTATGATCTTCAGCCATGTTTGTAGGGAAACCTCTCTTGGAGCACTTAAAGCTTAATTCAGAACAGACTAAACAGTTTCTTTTTGAAAATCTAATGAAATATATTTGGCAGCTTTTGAGTTTAGGATGGAGTTTGAATCACTTCTTTGAAATCTCTCTTCATGTGGTCATTCAGGCATTTTGGTGTAATCATTCAAATCCGGTAGCGAGTATGGGCGTCGTCAAGGTAGATGTGATCAGAAGGTATAGTGGCTGAAAATAGTGTGTAATACATGAAAACAGACATTTTCTTCTTGATGTGCTTTTGAATATCGATCTACCTCCTGTCTCTGTTTTTGGTGAAGTGTGGTTGATAAATATCTCCATGTGGGTAGGGGTTTGGTCCTCAGATTACAGGTCTGGCGACTCTTAAAGTTTTATTTGTCCAGCTGGATACCAGTAACGAGTGGTGTCCCTCAGGGATCGGTGTTGGGACTGGTCTTGTTCAACATCTTTGTCGGTGACATGGACAGCGGGATTGAGTGCACCCTCAGCAAGTTTGCCTATGATACCAAGCTATATGGTTTGGTTGATAATGTTGGAGGGAAGGAATGACATCCAGAGGGGCCTTGACACACTTGTGAGGTGGGCTGATGCCAACCTGATGAAGTTTAACTATGCCAAGTGCAAAGTCCTACACCTGGGTTGGAGCAATCCCAGGCACAACTGGGCAGAGAAGAGATTGAGAGCAGCCTTGCAGAGAAGGACTTGGGGTGTGGTCAATGGAAAAATGAACATGAGCCAGCAGTGTGCACTTGCAGCCCAGAAAGCCAACCATATCCTGGGCTGCATCAAAAAGAGTGTGACCAGCAGGTTGAGGGAGGTGCTCCTGCCCCTCTACTCTGCTCTCTGAGACCTCACTTGGAGTATTGTGTGCAGTTCTGGTGTCCTCAACATAAAAAGGACATGGAACTGTTGGAACAAG
>JANRGW010045256.1:0-17943 GCA_024733675.1 Psilopsiagon aymara | reverse complement strand
CTGCGTGGAGACCTCATAGTTGCCTTCCAGTATCTGAAGGGGGTCTGTAGGGATTCTGGGGAGGTTCTCTTCATTAGGGACTGTAGTGATAGGACAAGGAGTAACAGGTTCAGACGTAAAAAGGGGAAATTTAGATTGGATATGAGGAAGAAATTCTTTACTGTAAGGGTGGTGAGTCACTGGGATGGGTTGCCCAGGGAAGTTGTGAATGCTCCATTGCTGGCGGTGTTCAAGGCCAGTTTGGACATAGCCTTGGGTGGCATGGTTTAGTGGGAGGTGTTCATGCCCATGGCAGGGGGGCTGGAACTAGATGATCTCAAGTTCCTTTCCAATCCTAAGTATTCTATGATTCTGCGATTCTATGATACGCTTTTATGTATATATTTTTTTTATAAATTTTGCTTGAGTGAGAGAGGAACGTCCTTCTGTCAAAACCAGAGAGATCCCAGAACTATTTGTAACTCACATTTTTCTTGTTGTCCAGGGCTTTTTTGATTTTAGGTTATTTGTTGTTTTCTTTTTTTGTTGGTTTGTTTTGTTTTTTGTTTTTTGTTTTTTTTTTTTCCCAAAGTTTTACAGTTTTCCGTGCATATAGCAAGTAGAAGAAAAATAGTGACATTATGAAAATACTTTATTATGGCATTTTTTTGCTAGTAAAGAGTGACACAGGAAAGAAGCAATCTTATTTTCAAGGCTAATTTTAAATTGCAAACTTGGAAATTTTCAAGACTTCTGCTCTTTACCTCTGTGGTTCTCTGCTTTGTCTTATAGAACTCAGATAATCTTCATATAGCATCTCTCTAAGAGTTTTGAAGTTTTGCCTTATTTTTGTCCCCCTTCAGAAGTTTGCATTCAAAATGCTTTGAAATAATTAAGAAGAACCCCGTATTAAGTGCATGCATGTGTGCATGTGTGTTGATGTCATTGACAGTTGATAACAGACTGTCAGCTACAAAGAATTAAATTGCAGTTTGTGTTATGAAGGAAATGGGATAATAGTAGTAAGAGGCATAGGACTTTTGGGAAAATGCTTGGCACAGTGCCTGACAACATGAAATTGTAGCATATGGGAGAAGTCAGGAATCTAATAGGAATGTGTTGGTAGGGAGCATGGGACCCCAGCTTGTGCTACTTCAGGGAATCCCTGCCCCTGCAACTCCCTGACATTTCCATAGAACAAAATCATATAGTTGGATCTAGCTTATTACAGCTGGTAACTAGAGCAGAAGTGGTCAAAAATGAGTAGCAGTAGTGCAGCAGTGAAGGTATTAAAACGGATTAAAAAAAAAAGGATGAAATATAGCTTAGGTGCTTTACTTGGGCACTACTGGATTTTGGTGGTAATGCTTCTTTTCTTGGTTCAGGTGAAGGAAGACCAAAGACACAGGTTTGGAATTTGGACATGATAACTAATCCAGGAATTTTCCATTTCTCCAGGTTTTAGTCCCTGTCCTCATCATACAATAAGAGTACTTGTAACAGCGCACTAAACTGTGTTAGCTCTATCACCACCTGCCTCTTTACTGGGTTAGAAAATATATTTTCACTAAGCAAACTTGCTTTGAGAGAGAGAGATATAGATACATCTGTTTATTGATAGCTGAATTTCATATTTAAGGGTGAAGCTGGTGGGATCTATTTATAATGCATTTCTCAAGGTTTTTGATTCTAGCAATTTCAGGCTAGCTCATGAGAGACTTGCAATGCATCATAGGTAGTAGAAGCAAAAAAAAGCATTTGGGCGAAACAAATACTAAACTACATAGCAGATGTATGTCCCACATAGGAAACTGCTGCTCCTGTGACTACACTCTGGATGCCACCGTTCAGCCAATTCCTCATCCACCGAAGAGTACACCCATCAATGCCATAACTGTCTATTTTAGAAAGAGGCTTTACAGAAGTCCAGATAAGGTGCATCAAACACAGCATCACCAGCTGATCAAAGGAGGTGATTATTTTCCCTATTTAGTGATGGTGCAGCCTCACTTTGAGTACTGTGAGTAGTGCTGGGCCTCACAGTTTTAAAAAGATATTGAGGTACTTGAGTGTGTCCAGAGGAAGACAATAAAGCTGGTAGCAGGGCTAGAAGCCATGACCTGTGTGAAGCAGCTGAGGGTTCTAGGTTTGTTTAGGTTGGAGAGAAAGGAGGCTGGGGGTGGCAACCTCATTGCTCTCTTCAGCTTCCTAAGGAGGGGACATGAAAAGGGAGCTGCTGAACTTCTTGGGATCCAGTGATTAGGAAAAGTTTTTTTTTTTTTACTGAGATGGCGATCAGTACCGAAATGGGCTTCCTAGAACCACAAAATCAGAATCAACAAGATTGGAAAAGACTTTTAAGACCATCAAGTCCAACCATTATCCCAGAACTGCCTGGGATCTAAATCATACTGCAAAGGGCCTTCTCTACACAGTTTTTTAACACTTCCAAGGATGGTGGTTCCATCACTTACCTGTAAAACCTGCTCCAATGCCTGATCACCCATTCAGTGGAGAAATTTTTCATAATGTCCAGGCTAAACTTCCCCCGTTGCAGCCTGAGACCATTTCCTCCTATCTTATCATTTGTTACACCGAAGAAGAGACCAGCAACCTCCTTGCTCCATTCTCCTTTCAGGTTGTTGTAGCGAGTGACAAGGTCCTCCCTGGGTTGGGTTAAGGATAGGATAGACAGACTATGTATGGTGCTGAGGGAGCTTGCAGGTGTAGTTCTGCCACTCTCCATCATCTTTGAAAAATCGTGGAGAATGGGAAAGGTGCCCAGTGATTGGAGAAAAGACAGTGTTACTCCCATCTTCAAAAAGGACAAGAAGGAAACTACTGGCCAGTCAGCCTGCCATCCCTGGAAAAGTGATGGAACAGGTCATTCTGGAGGTCATCATCAAATATGTAGAAGAGAAAAAGGTCATTAGGAATAGTCAGTATGGATTCATCAAGGATAAACCTTGCTTGACCAAACTGATAGCTTTCTTTGATGACATGATACAATCAGTCAAGGAAGGGAGAGCAGTGGACGTTTTCTGCCTTAACTTCAGCAAGGCTTTCAATCCTGTATTCCACAACATTCTCATAGGGAAGATTAGGAAGTGTGGGTTAGATAAATGCACAATGAGATAGATAAAAACCCACCTGATTGGCAGACTTCAGAGGGTCTTGATCAATAGAGCAGAATCCAGTTGGAGGCTTTTAGTCAGTGGTGTTCCCCAGGAATCAATATGGGATCCAGTCTGATTCAACTGTTTATAAAATACCTGGATGAAGGAATAGAGTGCACCCTCATCAAGTTTGCTGATGATATGAAGCTTGGAATAGCAGCTGATACATCTGAAGGCTGTGCTGCCATTCAAGCAGGACATTGATAGGCTGGAGGATTGGTTGGATAGAAACCTAATGAGGTTCAATAAGGGAAAGTGGAGGGTGTTGCATCTGGGCAGGAACAACCCAGGTGCCAGTGCAGGTTGGGGGCTGACCTACTAGTGAGCAATTCAGCTGAGAAGGACATGGGAGTTTTGGTAGATGACAAATTGACCATGTACCATGCGTCCAGGAGGGCAAATAGTATCCTGAGTTGCATCCAGAACTGTGGCCAGCAGGTGAAGGGAGGTGATGTTTCCCCTCTACTCATCCCTGGTGAGGCCACATCTGGAGTACTGTGTCCTATGCTGGACTCCTCAGTACAAGACAAGGAGCTACTGGAAGAGGGTATGGTGAAGGCCACAAGATTGGTCAGGGGTCTGGAGCACCCCTCTTGTGAGGAGCTCTGTAGAAGCTCAGTCTGTTCCATCCAGAGAAGAGAAGCCTGAGAAGGAATCTCATTAATACATATAAATATCTCAAAGGCAGGTGCCAAGAGGATGATGCCAGATGCTTTCCAGGGGTGCTTTGTGACAGGATGAGGAGCAATGGCTACAAACTAAAACCCAAGTTTTCTTCACACTGAGGGCTTAGGCTAAAAGTACTCTTTTCTGAATGACAACTACTTAAATGTGGTTAAGAAATTTTGCAGAATAGTTTGTATTATTTGATGTTCCTAAAAGTTTCTCACTGCTTCCTAGCTTGATTGGGCCTCAATTTCTGAGTGAAAAATACCTACAATTGTGTGGTATTTTGACAAATTTTGAAGTCCAATTTAAATCCTGCACAGAAATAGAGCATAAAGATAATGCAATTTTATAGAAACATACATATCATTGGCAAATATATCTATAGCCAAATAAATTAGACATTAGAGCTCTCAACTTCTTTGAAAAAGCTCTACTGCATCAGCTAAGCAAAACAAATTCTGCTTTATGCATTGCTGCAATTTCCCCAAGAGAACAAGCCTTAAAAAGTGTCATCACATGTATGAATAAGTTACACTTGGTTTTCTAGTCTAAGAAAGTTGTTCTAATTAGTTTTAGTAGCAGTTTTCTTATGGTTGATTTTTAAATATCTTACACTGGAATATTAATCTTGCAACAACATGCAAAATAAAAATATTAATGTTCTTTTCTGACTATTTAATCTTGAATTGCAGATATACTTCTTTCACAGAAATTTTTATTCATGATCCTGTATCCCTGACCCAAAACTATAAACATAAAATAATTCTAAGGATGTTTTCCAAGGCTTTTTATTAATCAACTACCAATGTGACTTCATTCTTTAAGTAAAGTCTAGGTGCGTCCCACAGGAATCCTGTGAGTAAATTCTGGTGAAGAGAATGCCAAGAAAGACCCATTTGACAATGAACATAGGAATAACTGAAAAACGTGACATAAATCCCCTAGGTTTTATAAAAAATTATAATTTTCAGATCAATTTGGTAAAGACTGTTGTTCTCAAAGCAGTAGTATTATATGGACCTCAAGATAAATGTGGTGGTGTTGAATCTTCGTAAAGAGTTTAGAAGTTAAGCATGGTCAAAAAAGAGTGGTTCTTATGGGATTATGCATAAAGTTTGTATTCAGACATGAAAACTACTTTATTAACAAGTCCTCGTAATTTTCAGATTTAAGTCAGGAATTAAAGTCCCATTTTTATACATTTTCTTTCCCTTGTTCTTACTAATGATTTTCCTTTCTGCTATTTCTTTCCCTCTTATTATGCTAATTTCTAATTATTTGTTTTTCCATCCAATTTGTTAATTCTCTCATTTTGAATCTCTTGCTTGGGTTTGCAATTCGTTTTATCTGAAGGCTTGTTCACCCCTCTTAAATATCCTCCAGAGAAATTTTCTGTCAAGGCTGTGAACTAGAACCCCAGGCACTATGCCCAGCTCTCACCTGCCCATATCTAGCACCTTTTCCCACCATTCCCTCCCATCTGTTGCTGTTAGCTGTGCGCACTATTGTTGCTTACCTTGCTGCCTCTTTCCTATCCAGCTGCTCATAGTATTCTTTCTTTATCTATTCAAACTCTTGGTAGGAAAAATTCCTGCAGTCTGAAAAGTTATCACATTCCTCTTGGTCAACTGAAGGTAACTGCAATCATAAAAATGCAGCCATCTAAGAAAATGAGGAAGTAGGTGGTGAAGCAGAGACAGGAAGCAAAGAAGAGAAAAAGCATGGCAAAGTCACCCCTATTTGTGATATGTCAGCATTTTGGCCAAAAGAATGCTGTATGACGACTTGGACTGATTGCAGAGCCTAAGATCAGTTCCCCACTTTTTCAGATTGGAAGGTCAGTTCTACACAATGGATACTTCTTGCTGCATAAGTCTTTCAATTGAAATAGAGTGGGGGGAAAACAGAGATATAATTCTCAATTTTACTTTATTTTGTTAAGCACCTTGGGGAAATCGGTATCCTCATCAGTAAAATGGGATACTAATACTTATCCACCTTTGACAAGTGCATCATGATCTAAGGATCAAAGTGTTATGTACAACTAAGTATTTTTATTATTTGCCACTTTGATGTGTAAATCACAGACACAACTGGCTGTAGCTGTCTTTGAAGTTGCTCTGAAAAATTATATCATATTTCACTTCAGCAGTGATTTAATTTGTGGATTAGCAACATGACAAACCATGAGAGGCTATTTGGAAGTCTTCCAATTGTTTTTTTCAGTGTGGCTGTTGTGAACATGCACTTAATGTTCAGCAGGCAGAAAATGTCCTCAAATTATTATTACTGATTGCATCATTTTCTCAGTGAAAGGATTTTCATAATTATAAATCTTCTTTCTTTTTAATATGATTAATTTTATGATCTGGCTCAGTTACCATGAACTATATTTACAGAAACAGTTGTCAGTCATGCAACTTAGCTACTCCTATCTTCAGACCAGCTCAAAAAGAATGCAGTTTCATTGCAACTAGGTAGGTGTACTACAGGCCAGCAGACTATTGAGGTCTACTTTTCCTTGGAAAATCCAGTCAGCAGTTCTTTGACCATCCAGTGGACTGAACTGCTCACACACTCCTACATCAGCTTTCAAGAGGCAAATTCAAAGATGTCTTTGTCTTGCTGTTCTGACACAGCCCTGTATGAAGTTGTTTCAGAGTGCTACATAAATGGCTTAAAATGTGATAACTGAAAACTTTTGTTTCCCACAAACCAGTAAATTGCTTTACATCCTGCCATGCTATGAATCTGATACAATGAAAAAAAAAAAAAAAAAAAGAAAACAAAAAAGGATACCCAAAAAACCCCTCACATTTAAGTGGCAGTACTTCCATCCAAAAAAACATTTGCAATACCAAATGACAAATCAAAGACAAAGTGGAGCAGATGTTGCATCATAGTTTGATAATGAAAAGCTTGGAGATCATGGTACTTCAGGGTTATTAAATAATTGCACATGAAGTGTTAGGATGTTCAGACTCTTTAAAAATCAAAGTATTTTGATTTTTGATCAAAGTACAGGATGAACCATACCAGGTCATGTGAGCATAGAGTCCAGGCAATGGACAGAGTGATTTTGAAGATGAATAAATGGACTGCTTTATCAAAATCCTTTGTTCTGTTATTTAAAACAAAAAGATGTCAACAGCCATTCTTCTAGTGGATGTTATGAAATACAGTATTTGGATTGGTAAATCTTGTTTAACACTATCCCACTATTGTAATAATAATTCTAGTTCATAAGAAAAAATTTAATTCATTGCTAAGTCAAGCAATTCTGAGTCAAACAACAAACTAAAGTTGTTTCTGTTTCAAGATTTTCTTTTGACTTTCCATGCAAAAATACCACTTTACAAAAAAATTATGTCAGAGCAAAGGTTAAGCTATGAATATCCAAAATGTGTTTTCCTTACTATAGCTGCTTTAAAATTGCAATATTTGTAACTACCAAACTGCTGAGCCAGCTGTCTCCACAAGGGCTTACTTTTGAAATCTTATCAGACTTAAAGCAGGATAATGATGACAGTTTGTGTAAAATATGTTGGAAAAAATAAGAGCCAATGTTTGCAAACAAAGAAAATTTTAAACTGAAAGTGAATCACTATAATTAAAAAAAAAAAATACTATAGAAATCTTAATTGTTCAGTGGTAATTCTACATCAACATTTCATTTGTCTTTATTAAAAAAAATGCTTCGGTTCTTAAAATAAACACTTTATTTCTTATTCATATTGATATCTCTGGTCACCTTTCTGCTGGAAATGATTTAAATAAAAAAAAAAACCTGCAGGAGAGCTATTATGTAAGGAGATAAGAACTGTCATATAAATGATTGAAATAGGCAAGATAAGAAGTTATCAACAGACAGATTTTATTATACTCATTGTCTGCTACTGAGAAATTAGTGACAAAAAAGACCTTTTAATTATCTCATCTGTCATGCTGCCAATATTTTTTCTTAATTTTTCCAACATTTTAAGAAGTTTGAGATAATTCAGGTGAATTTTCCATCACAGTGAAATGCTATGGCTAAACACACCTGACGTTTTCCACTGTGTATTCAATTACTTAACATTACCCTGTTATTTGCAATGCTACCCTATGCTATTTCTTTTTGACGCTGGATTATCCATTCCATAAGGAATTCATGTACATAAGCAGGTAGTTTTGTTTTGTTGGTTTTTTTTTTTTTTTTTTTAATCAAAAGAGGTATGAAAATGTTGGAAAGTATCCCCAGAATGAGAATTTGATTTTAAAATGCTGAATGATTCCATTTCAGCCAGACTGACTAGCTGCATCCAGGTGGGATGCTGTGTTTTGTGATGAAAGACATACAATGAAGAATGAGTTTAGAGTTTAGAGAAAAAGTAGACACTATAGTTCCTAAGTTACCACTGTAATGGTAAAGAATTATACTACAGCCAAGTTGTGTCTGCCCAGATGACATGCAAGAAAATTAATTTGAAAAAAAAATGAAATACTGATGTGGACTCACTTCTTCCCAGATAAAATATATCTGAGAAAACATTTAAGAAATATGTCTATTTTTTGGAAAACCTGTTTTGGTACAAACATATTTGGTAGTACTCTTGACTGATAGAGCTGCTGTGATCCCATGCCTCAGAGACCCAGGTTTCTCATTTATCTTCACTTCTATTCCACTGGTTGAGAACCAGGAATTCCAACCCTGTGGCTGAAGTCCCTGTGCCTAAAATACTCTGCACAACTTCTGCTTTGAAGAACTTGCTGGAGGATATTAATTGGAAAAAAAAAAAAAAAAAAATAAAAAATGGGCCACCTAATCTCTTTGTGAGATTTCTCCATACATCAGTTAAAACCATGTTTCTTCTGTTGATTTTTTTCCTTCCTAGACACACCTTTATCAGTAATCCTATCTCAGTATCTCCCTTTTTTGGACTGGAGTATAAGTTTTTTGTGCAACCAGTTGCTTTCTCTCGTGTTTACCATATTTTCAGTCATCCACTAAAAACATTGCTAAGAAAAATTTCCTAAATGGTGTGTATACTGTAAAGTACACTTATTGTCTGTTATAGTCACAGAATCACAGGATGGCTGGGATTGGAAGGGACCACAGGAGGTCATCTAGTCCAACCTCTCTGCACAAGCAAGGTCAACTGCAGCACATTACTCAGGACTGTGTCCAGATGACTCTTGAATATCTTCAGGGAAGTAGACTCCAAAAACTGTCTGGGCAACCTATTCCAGTTCTCAGTCATCCTTACAGTAAAGTCCTTCCTAATGTTCAGGTGCAACTTCTTGTATTTTAGCTTATGCCCATTACCTCTTATCCTGTGGCTGGTACCACAGAAAACAGTCTGGTTCCATATTCTTGACACCCTCCCTTCAGATATGCACATTGATCTCTTCTCCCTCTGAGCCTTTATTTCTCTAGGCAGAACAGGCCCAGTTCCCTCAGTCTTTCATCATAAGTGAGGATTTTTAGACCCTTATTCGTTCTAGTAGCCCTTCACTGGACTTGTTCCTGTACATCGATGTCTCTCTTGCTCTGAGGAGCCTAGATCTGAAACCAATACTCCAGTGAGGCCTCACCAGAGCCTAGTAGAGGGAAGATTATCTCCCATAACTTGCTGGCAATGTTCTTCCTAGTACAGCCCAAAATACCATTGGACTTCTTAGCCACAGGAGCACACTTCTGGCTCATGGAAAACTTGTTGTCCACTAGAACCCCCAAGTTTTTCTCCACAAAGCTACTTTCCAGCAGGTCAGCCTCCAACCTGCATTGTTGCATGGGGTTATTCCACCCCAGGTGCAAGACCCTGCACTTGTCTTTGTTAAATTTCAAAAAGTCTTTCTCTTCCCATCTCTCCAGCCTGTCTAGATCCTTCTGAATGACAGCACAGCACTACTCGTATCTATCAGCCACTTCTTCCAGTTTTGTATCATCAGCAGACTTGCTGAGGGTACATTCTGTCCCTTCATCCAAGTCCCTGATGAGTAAGTTACGTAATACAGGACCCAGTATTAACCCTTGGGGACACCGCTGGCTACAGGTTTTCAATTAGGCTCTGTTCCACTGATCACAACCCTCAGACCTACCATTCAGCCAATTCTCAGTTGACTTCACCATCCAATTGTCCAACCTGCACTTCCTGAGATTGCCTATGAAGATGTCATTGGAGATAGTTGAAAGTCTTGCTGAAGTCCAATTAGACAACATCCACTAATCTTCCCCCATCTATCCAGTTTTCTCATTGCAGAAGTCAACCAGGTTGGTCATGCATGAATTCCCTTCAGTGAATCCTACCAGTTTCTTGCCTTCTATGTGCTTAGGTATGGCCTCCGGGATGCACCTTTCCATCACCTTTCTCCGATTGAGGTAAGGCTGACTGGCCTGTAGGTTCCGGGGTCTTCTTCCCTGCCGTTTTTGAAAACTGGGTTGACATTTTCTTTCTCCTACTCCTCAGGCACCTCTGATTCCCATGACCTTTCAAAGACGATTGAAAGTGTCCTAGCAATAATGTCTGCCAGCTCCCTCAACACGCATGGGTGCATTCTGTCAGGACCTGTGGATCTGTGGATGTCAAGTTTATCTAAGCAATCTTTAACTCAGTCATCTTAAACAAAGGGAAATTCTTAATTTCTTCAGACCTTCTCCCTGGTCTTCTCTGGGATTCATAAGGGCTGGCCATGGCATTGAATACTGAAGCACAGGAGGCATTTAGTATCTTTGCTTTCTCTGTGTCCTCTGTCACCAAGGTCCCTGCTCCAATTGCTTGTTTTCCTTTTAGCAACTATGGATTTTCATCTATGTGGCCCTATGCTTTAGGACATGAATTAATAATTTAAAGGCATGGTACTTGCTAACCTTCAAGAAATTTCTTTACAAAGAGGAAAAACACTACAAAAGGAGATTGTGGTCCAAGAAGAATATTTAATGGGCTCTTAATTTTACTATACACATTAGGATCTTAAAAGACATAACAAATACTTATATGTCTATTTTTTATTTCACTCAACAAAAATTTCAGGAAGAATCACTTAATATTGTTTGAGTAATAGTTTTTCTTACTACGGAATACCAAAATCTAATAGCTTTAGATTTATTTAGAAATTAAGACAAAGACTTTTTTTTTTTTTTTTTTGCCAGTTGGAAAACCAGAGCTCCACTCCTGATGAAGTTAGACACTTCTATGTTAACCTAATATTATGCTTGACATAGAAGGGATAGAGTACAGTTTTATTCCACTAATATCAGATATGCTATTTAATCAAATGTCATTTTTGTTGGGCTGATGACTCCCTAAAATTAAAAAGTCAAATTTAAATTAAAAAAGGTTAATTTGTTGACCTCAATTTTGTTTAATTATTACTAATATACTTTATGCTAATTAAGCATGAGTTCTCAATAATTATAGGAGGGTCCAAAAAAGTTTTTAAGGCTCCTACTAATCTAGCACCCTATGGCTACATGCTTCTAATATTTTCATTTAAATGTATCAGTTTTGTGCATTATACAAATAAATATGTCATAATGAATCTATCATTTCAGTAACCCTTGACGTGCAAATGCTTTAAACCCTATTAAAAAAATAAAGGAGTATTATTCCTCAAAAATGTTGAAAGAAAAAAACTGACTAAAGTATTACCAGCTTTCTTATTTTTTTGATGATGAAACCTAATGATTCCAAATAATTTAAAAATAAATACAATATTTAGGAGGTACAGAGTCACTGTACTAAGAACTATATTTTAGTCCTTTAAGTGATTTGACGTTACTAACTTTCCATGAGTCACTTTTAAACTTTTACAGTAGTATTAAAACTTAGTTTTACTCAATTATCCACAGTTCTCCTATTCTGCAACTCTATTTCAGTTGTCTGAATAAATGGCACAGTCCCAGACTCTTAAACTGATAGGAATGACTGTATTAGAGATTTTTCTATGGGTCTGCTCTTTGGGAAGAAAGTTTGACATTCTGAAATTGCAGCACGGGTCTCAGTGTATTTTGTAATAAAATAACTGTGTAATTACGTATAACTTTTTGAGACAGAGTGACTGATTGACTGAGACATTTTTAATATGTAAAAGCAGTTTTACAATGAGTTAATCTGGACCAAAATTTAACTCTTTGCATATTACATGGCATAGCTTTCTAGTACCAACATAATTTCTGAACACACAGCTGCAGATCAGTTGCAGCACTTCAAAACCTCCAGCACAGCAAAGACTCTCGTCATTTTTGGCAAAGTGTATGGTCTCAGAATTACTTGTGCACTATTGTCAGGAAAAGTCTAATACTTCAACCGAAAGACAAATTGATTTCTATAGTGACAATTTCAATGCAGAAAAGGGAGATTGAAGATTGTATGTTTTGTGTTATGTTTTATTTCTTCTAGATTATTTTAGGATTAAAAAAATAAAATTTGAGGTATTGTGAGGAATAATTTTATCACCAATATCTTTGATTCTTTCCACATCATTACATTTAAACCCCCCCCCAATACATGCACCTTTTTTCCTTTTGAAAATTATAACTTTAGAAAAATATTGAAATATCAAATAAGAGTGATATATTCACTTTTGTACTTTTCTACAGTACCAACTGGAGTACTTAAATGTTGTCACATAATGCATTGGGATACAGTATTTTAGTTTATACTTGATAATGAAACCATGGTATAACATAAATTAAAAGAATAATCTGAAATTACATTTCTTCTGATTTGTTTGAAGTTTTTTGAGCAATCCTTTTAGTTGTTTTGACTTCAAGTGAAGATGACTTGTGAAAACAGATGAAGATTCAATCATGCCTATCTATATTATCATAAACATGATTTTTCCCAAACACAAGCTCTGGAAAGCAGTTGAGACGAATAAGATGTAAATGTAATTACACGTGTTTTCACCTCTATAAAGCCTGTAAGCAAATAAGTTTCCCTTTTTACAAAACAGAGCCTGTTCTGTAATCAGACTAGAAAAAAACAACTCTGATATATGTTATACATAAACTGCAACACAATAGAGCTATCAAATTTTTGTCAGGCGATTAAACTTTATGCCAAACTAATTCAATTTGCTGCTGTTTTATTAAGCCCTATGAAAAAAACCCTAGATTTGTTCTCTTCAGTAAATCACAAGTTTCACAAAGCATTTCCTAACTCAGACTCCTTGTTCTGTGACTTTGATATATTAAGTATCCAGCAAAGAATTTCCAGGGTCATAAATCTAGAGTGATGAAATTAATCTTATTGCTGAAGAGAAATAAATATTTTATTGCAGTTTTATGAGCTTTTGTTCCCCTTTTACTTACAAGTAGGTGCTGTTTGGTGGTACAAAGACATTTTGCTGCTAAAAAATGTATTAGAAACAGTATAGCAGTAATAGCATATTTGCAAAGCTGTTCACTTCTCAGAATGAAAGTTCAACAATATTCGAAGGAAAACTTAAAAAAAAATACTGGCAATAACAATACTACACTGATTATTATTCTTCCATTTTAGATTTTAGTAATTATTGTTATTAATAATTTAAAGTTTGAATTTTCTGGAATTGCACCTGAAAAATATCTATAAAATTAGATTTCATAAAAGCATATGAAACATATAACCTCAGAAATCAAGAAATGCTAATTAATCCTTCATTTTCTTTCCATTTTTTTCTTGCTTAGAAAAGCAATGTAAGGAATTGATAAGGCTAAAGATTTTCATGCCTTGATTATATTTTGTTCTGAGAAGCTAAGCATTTACAGTAATGATGCATTTTATTCAAGCTTGGCATACCACAAACTACACTTTGAATCTCAATTCTTTGAAAGAATGAATGGGGGTGAGGTCCTCAGAGATCCTGTTCATTGTTTGTCACAATCAAGAAATAGGTAGGGGAGAGAGGAATAAAAAGGTAGGAATTTCTCTCAGAGTAGAGACAAAGGGGAAGGGGTGGCAAGGCCTGGTCTTAAATGTTATACAGAGGGAATTGCTTTTATCAAAGTACTGCTTCATATAAGCATAGTGAGACCATTCTTTGCTATGATTACATGTTGCACAGGCATTCAAAAATATCTAGAATGAGTCTAAAAGCTCTGTTCTTGTTTGCTAAGGGTTATCTGAAGTTTGAACAGGTTATATTGTCTACACAGCCATTGCAACTCAAAGTTACTTAGTCCAGAGGTTTTGTGAATTGTTTAAAAATTTCTGCAGATCAACGAATGAAAATAAGGTGGTTAAACCTGAAGAGGAGATGTCAAGATAATGTCTTGAAAAAAAATTGTAGCCAGAAAAATTTACCTTCTCTCAAAAAATGCACAGAAACACCATAAAGTTTAATATGGATAAAAAGGATTCACTGGGTTTTTTCTTGGGGGGAGTGGGTCCACTTCTGTGAATTACTAAATTTGTTCAAGAAGGGCTTGTTTTAAAGACCTGATTTTTTTTTTTTTTTTTTTTTTAATGAAGACTGCTGATATTTAAATTTGGAATACATGACATTTTTTCATTTTGTCACAGTTACCAAATGGAATGGCAGATTACTAATTCACAGTTGCAAATGGCAATGTTTCAGTTTGGGAAGAAGTGCAACTTCAGATAGAAGCATAAAGCAAGTATTAAATTGAAAGAAAAGCAAGCATTAAATTTACAGAAAAGCAAGCAAAGTTTTCAAAATTATTCATGTTTGTTGAGAGGAAAAGTTTAGAAAGGAAAACCTTATCCAGATAGATTATGATTAAATATTTAGTCTAAATACATGCAGGGACTTCAATTCAAATGCATTTAATGGTCACTAAAATAAAGAGGGAACACATGTAAAATGTTCTTTTTAACTAAATGCACATAACAATTTATGTGTTCACCTCTGTAAAATTTTACATTTAATCTGTATCAGACAGCTAATTCTGCTTTTCTACTTTTAGGGATTAGCGGGAAAAGAGATGCTGAAGAAGATAATATGCATAGAGCAAAATAATGTTGCAGGCTACTAGTATTGATGAAAATAATCTTGAGCTATGAATGATAGAGCAGCAACATGCAAAGAAGGTCAACTGTACCAGTTAACAGGTTTTTTATATTAAATATTCAAATGTACTGTGACCTGATGGATAAAAAGGCTCAGCATAGTACAAGTCTGACAAGAGCAGAAGCTGGGGAGGAGCTCAAGCCAGTCTATTTGCTGGAGGTGAAGGAGTCATTTACAGGATGCAATTGATCATAACAGACTGAGCTCTGTAGGCACCCAACAGTTCTAAAGCACTTTAGGAAGTACCGCTATACTATTATTTTCCACTCCAACATGTAAAGCTGCTATAGAACGAGGTGAACTGTGGTTAATGAGGACAATATTTTACCAATCGCACACCAGCACGTGGATAGCCAACTATAAACACTTTTATTTCAGCAGGGAGGCTAGATCTGTACTATGCATACTAACTCTGACTGTCATTACCTTTGTCAAGAAACTTTTTTTCTCACACTGCTCAACCCTGTGTAACAGGGCAGATCATTTTTTTTTTTTTTTTGTGAAATCTCAATTGTAGAAAAAGTGAAATTTAGCAAGCAACTGCAATAATATTTCTTTTTCTGCTAGTTCCAAATGTGCCTTTACCCTCACCCCAAGCTACTATTATATTTTTGCATTCATTTCTTGGGGCCAAAACCCTTTTTGTACTATGTATTGCTGTTGAATAGACCACAGCAACTGTCTTCTCAATGCATTGCTTACAGCCTTCCTTTTCTTGGGCTGAATGTATTGGTGTTTTGGTTTTTATCTTTCTCCCCTATGGTGATAGGGAAATTCTTAGATGCAGAAAAGTCAGGCATTTCTAAAACAGAATGGCTTGGTAAGCAACCATTTCTAGTAGTAGATAGCATAGAAAATGGAAACTAGTATTTTGTGGAAAGCAGTGGGGGAACTGTTGCACATTTTTAACTGTATGAAATGAAAAGGATTATAGGACAATTGTACTTCTGTTTTATGGCACAAAAAAATTGTACCTGTCACTGATCCCCCTTTTTAAGACTAGAGATGGGTAGAGTTTGGCTTCTTTGTTGTTTACTAATTTATGGAAAACAATGGATTGTGCTTTTTCTCAGTAAACTTAACATCTTTTCCTGATGCTTGTGAAATATTTAATAGCTTAGAAAACATGACAGAGCTAGGTATGTATTAATACTATTTAGCAGATCAGGGTGTTACCATCAGTTTTTACAGGTCCATGTAATTTTTAGCTTGCAGCTCCTTTAACAAAGAGGATATTAAAAAAAACCCCAAAATATTTTCAACAGTGTTTTTCTGACTATGTTAAATTAGACTGTCACCTGCAGCCATTCTCATGAAATGATGAGTTAGCTTGTCACTTTAACTGGGTTATTCACAGAGATGCTTTTAAAATCCAGGCGAGTTAATGAAAATAGCTGCTGCAAGTATTTGTGCATTTTTATTCTTTAAGAGTTAAACTATTCATTTTTACACTTCTGTTTAAAGGCAGAAGGGACACTTTTGTTTCAAACCCAACAAATTAGTATTCCTACAAATAGGTGTTGAAATCCCACTATGGATGTGTTTATTCTGGCTTTTTAAAGGAGGAGACAAGTTGTAATTTTTTTGTGATCTTTTACCACTTTATTCAACTAGAAAATCCTAAATCCACCTGTTTCTGCACAAATGAGTGAAACCATGAAAGTGGAAGAGTGAATGTATACCTTGGAATATGCCATTTGTGTAATACTTTATTTTGTTACCATGAAACTGACTGTGAAGGCTTTCCAAAGGAAACGGAAACGCAATTGCTGGTAAGCATGGGGAGAAGCAGTTAAAATACTCATAGTAACTTCCTCCTTTTTCCTCTCCTTGTGCCCCTGGCTACTTTTATCGTAAAACATAGAGCATGTTTTTTGATTATAAAGGGTATTTTTATCTTTGTCTTCAGACGTGAAGGATGATTATTTGCAGAATAAGCTATGGAACATTGTAAAATCTGCAGGCTCTCAAAATGTGTTCATACTCTGCTGAAGTGCTGAAGATGACCATCCTGTTAGTTTGTTTCACTCAGAAGATTGTATTGTACCTGATCAAATGTTAAAGATGAGCAAGCATTGCCCTTTCAGGATATCCACAGATACAGAGAAAATCATCATTACAAAAAAATAGAGCTCCATCTCAGGTATGTTTTCTATAAGTGATTTTATATAATAAAACCTTCAAGGTACTTTATTTTTTTAAACTGATCCAACTTCTGCAATGAATAGCTACGGGTAAGATTCTCAGCCCTATATGAATGTGTAATCCCGTGCACAAATAAACTGCTGGCTACTGACATGGTACCTAGCAGGAAAAGATTATGAAACTTTATGGCAACAAATCCTGTCATAAAAAAGTCACTAAGTTTTTTATTAGAGCCGATATTGGCACGAAAGCGCATTTCAGCCCTCAGAAAAAAAAAAAAAAAAAAAAAAGAAAAACCCAAAAAAAACACACATGGAAAACCAAACTACTAGCTATACAAGATACAATAATACAATACATTCAGTGTAATTTCTCCAGAAAAGTCTGTAATAAACTGCAAAGTTTTAGTGGCTGGGTTGAATTTGACTTCTCTATCCAACTATAATGGATTTAACAGTAACCAAGAACTACTTTTTCATTAGGGAGATTAATGTTTTTACAATGTATCTAGATGTGCATTTCAGTTTTATTTAAATTTGTACACTTTAAAAAATATTTAACTTTTCAAGGAAACTGGTGTCCCTGTTAAAAAAAAAGCATGGTTTTGCATTTTCACTAAATTTGAAATAGATATTTAAATAACTCAATTTGAAAGAGGATTTTTCTTTCAATACATTTGCCAAGACCTATCCATTCACTGAAACTTCTTTTAACAAGCAGAAGGTAAGAAGCAATGTGTTATCAGAAATAGAATGAGTCAGGATTATGGAAGACATTCTTTTCTTCGGATGCTGTTTTAGACTTTTTGTTGGTGGAAGTAGTATGGCAACCCTACTATTCTCCTCTGCAGCTAAAATGTCAACTATGGACAGGACACTTGAAACACCATAAGGGTGTTGCATAGTGTCGTGGTTTAAGCTGTAAATCAGCCACGCAGTTTGTTCACCCACCTCCCCCTCCTAAAAGAGCTGCCGCGGTT